>JAMBUN010000262.1:0-212384 GCA_030271035.1 Microascus cirrosus | reverse complement strand
GGCGCCCCTCCCCCCCCCCCCCAAAAAAGAGAAAAAAACCTAGCATCCGCGTAATCCCCCTTGTATATTGCGAAGCAAAACGACAACATGAATCTGTAGAATCCGCGTTCAATCGGACATTCGACGTAATCCGCTCACACCATCTCCTTGTCCAGTAAAACCTAACAACTCAGTCCTCCTAATTGCCGAACTCGGGCCCAAGGCAGTCCTGGTTCAAGGCAAATCTGAAACCGAAGATCCCAAAAAGCTTTCCTGGTCAGTTTTATGAGCAAAGAGCGATCCTTTTCCGTCCCCAACTCCCTATGGAGGAGCCACCCCCCCGCCGATCCCCCGTCGGGCCCGTCCACGTGCGTGACCCTTCCGACATCCGAGAGGATTTCGGTGAGGATCCCCCACGGAAAGCACCCTCATGCAAGAAATCAAGTGCTGTTGTCATAATACGGGAATGAGGTGCAGTGGGAAAAGCTACTTGGTGGAGAAGTACCCCTCCAAGGCTATGACATGTCTGGAATTAGAATGTTATATCGGAAAGGGCTGGGGCTGGGTGGGCAGTGCCCGTCGACTTTCCATCCGGAGCGGAGGGGTATCCAGAAACGTAAAACAAGGCGGCACACCACCAGATCCTCAAGGCCCCTCTTTCAAACGTTCCCATCCCATTCCGAGGCTGCCGCTGGTTTGTCTTGTTAGTCATAGAGGCGGTGTGAGGCCAACACCGGCTTCCAAGAGCGCCTTATCCTCAAACCCGCAAGAACGACACAAGACGCCTCAAGATGGATAAACAGAAGGAGAAGGGTATGTGCAGCCCCGATGTACCACCCCCAAAGCAACAGGATGTCATCATGGCATCACACTGCGTCCGCCAGCTTTAAAGGCCTCAAATGCAATCAACAAAAGGGTTGGCTGAAGAGAGGGGAAAAGAGGGGGATGGCGCAAGATTCGATCAATCGGGCAATGCAGACGTGTCTGAGGGGAAACCCCGAACGACGTGGCCCGCCCATCGGCCACGATCCAAGGCCTCGGCCATGCTTTCATGTTACTCCTCCCCTCCACACTTCTGAAATATCTCCTTATTTTTAGGATCCAGAGTACTTCCCACCGCCGCAGATGCTCCAGCCTCTCCAGGGCTCCTCGTAAAAGAATTAAATTGCATGGCACTGCGCACGTCGTATTAGACGGACGCACATGACCGCCAAATGAGGGGAGCCCCAATACCATCCTGCGTTAAGGCTGATCATAAGCCCACCAATGCCCCTCGGTGGCAGGGGTCGAGGGCTGTGTGGGTGCGTAGGATGCCGCAGTCTCCGGCTGGCTGGTAAGACACGCAGAACGCAGCCCTGTCTTACCGCATGGGTGGGAAGTACGACAGGTACGCGACAGCTTTTGTTCGCCCTTCGAAAACACACCGACATTGCGTGAAGGCTGAGTGCAAGTGGTGTCGTGTTCCCGATCGTCTCTCGTCATCCTGCGCGTAAGACGGAAATAGACATCGACGAAGAACCGCACGACTGGGCTCTCAGCGAGAGGCCGAGAAAGGGCGGGAGACCAGGTGTCTTTCCAGGCTGGGTAGGTCTTTCAAGCCCCAGGCGTCCAGCCCCCAACAAATGTTTTGTACCAATATTCGTTTGGTTTTCTGTCGACCGTGATGTGTGGCATTCACGAAACATGCACTTTACTAGGGCGTCTCGACGCCCACAAATAGAATAACGAACGGTGACGGAGATCATATCGGAGGTGACTATTACCGGCAAATAGCTCGCTAACTATGGGCGGGGGCTCGTGACCCTTGAACAAACTTCTTCCGGGCGCTCCCGATAACGCGAAGCCTTATCATTGATCGATAAGCCGACAATGGTCGTCCGGCGCTGCGTCAATCCAAAACAAAGTGCTCCCCCACTTAACGTCGGCCGTCCACATTCGCTGATGACAGGTTGTGAGAAGTGATCAATCCAAGACAATAGCTCAGGAATAACAGACGCTTTGCGCCGAGGCACACAGACGGTGGCGTGCCCCAAGACGGAACACACGGGCACTATTTCGACCGCGGGTCGGAACCACGTGGGTTAGGCAACGTGGCCCAGAGGACGCTCGGAAGTGACCTCACTTGGCTGGGTGACATGATATCTGCCCCGCCGCCGCCGGGTTCTGTGGAGCTCGATGCGACACCCTCAACTCCAGGTTCTGTCGCAGAAAGTGGTCTTGTGAGCAGCTGTCGCGTTTCGGGGTTGGATGGCCGTCAGTTGGCCCACAAAACACCACCCTCCCTTCCCGAGGCCCGAACTGGCCCCTCTCGACCCTGGAAGCCGTTTCAGCTCCTCTGCATGCCAACCCCAAGCGTCCAACCCCATCCGGGGTCCAACTGACGAAAGGCCAAGGCAGGGGGAAATAAGCAAGTTGGCGCCAAGCTCTTGGCATTTGAGCGTCCCAGACGTGTTAATTCAAACCGGATGGTGTGTGAGCATTTTGATCCAAACACCCCCTCCGCCCAACGTCGCAAGCGGAGAAATGTTTGCTTCATGCTCCACAGCGGGAGCCAGCCTCATTGACACCTTCTGCCGGATTCGCAAAACTCGCTTGACGAGAGGAACGCAAGCGGACAGCCCTGACACGGAGGCATAATTGTCGAACCCCCTCAACATCCCTGGGCACAAAGGTCCTGTCGTGGGCGAGCTCTGATTCGTCAGGACGCGGGAACTTGCTGCACCATGGATGCACTCGCAGCAGGACAGGCAGCAAGAGATGGGGACGTGAGATTTCCGATGGCCTCCGCCATTGCAGCCTTCTAGAACACCGGAAACGTGATGCGACTGGACGGCTGCTCCGAACGAAAAGACCAGTAAAACCGCCGCGCTAAGCGACAGGACGAGTTGTTAGCCGGGATATGCCCCTCAGAGGGTTTCAATGTCACGACAATTGCCGCTTTGGTTCCGTCTGGGCAATGATGCCATTTCCCCCTAGACCGATCGGTGTTGTGGCTGGAGACGGATGACACCTGTTCCCATTGTCACCTCGACGGTTGTTTGCAACTTCCGCGCCACCTCTAATACGTGGGGGGATCCCGCGCCTGAGCGGCACAATTCCTTCTGACCGAGGCATTCGAAGAAGGGTTGTCCATCACAGACTCGACTGGCCTTCTGATAGCACGTCGAGAACTTCATCGAAGTGACAGGGTCAGGCAGCCAGAGAACACGCCGGTACACATCAGTCGCAATATGGGTGCTGTTGATGCCCAAGCGGTCGTCATACTGCGTCTTCGGCCGACATCATCGGGGTATCCCCAGCAAATATGAGAGGTCGAGACGATGTTGTCAGAATGTGGGTCATATGACCACCCCTACCGCTTCCCAAAACGGCTTGATTGCGTCGCGTTGGGGATTTCAGACCCCGGCCTCATAGGGGCGTGGAAAAGCCGGGGGGAGGGTGGGTGTGAAGAAAAAATCTCGTACAAGGCCCACTGGCCATTAAACTAACGAGAATCGAAGAACCAGAACGGGATGTATCCCACGTCCGGCTTCCATGGTTTTGTTTCTTTGCCAAAGTGCGAGCAGGCGCCGTGGTCCCGCAACTTCGGAGAAAGGAGAATCCACTGCCGCTGCTTGGCGCTCGCTGGAGAAGAAAGAGCGGTCAGTGACGGTTCGTGCACAAGCCAGCGTTCGACTCGAGCCATTTCATGTCTGTGCAATCGACTGTTGGCTGATTTGGTCGCATGACAGGGGATTTACCAGCCCATTGGGACGCTGCCGCACAAATGGAAGCTATCAACAGGGAGTGGCTGCGGGCAACATCCTTCAGACCGAGGCTCGGTGGCCGGCAAGACGGTCAGACCCAGCCGGTTGAAGCCAGCCTACCATAAATGAGGACTTCGTTGCGGAGAACGCTGTCGGAGGAGGTAGCCTTGGAGGCCAGTACGAATCGTGTGTCGGGTCCACGGACCGGCTTCGAACACACACCAGACGCCGCCTGGGAGAAGGGCCGTTTAACAAACTTCATGATACTGAGGCTTAGACGCGGGAAAGCTTGTGCTAAATTCTCACCCCAACTAAAACGGGTCGGGATGCATGGTCGAACAATCAGGAGACGTTCATAGCCGAGACTGCTTGACAATCGCTTAGAGTATGACCTCCGGCGGTGTGAAGTCGCGTGGCACCATGATGCCTGACAAGGCCATCTGATCGAAGATTCTTCGGTGTGGGCTCTCTTGAAATTGGCTGTTGAGCACGAAACAACGGGCCAATGATGATCGGCACCCCGGACGCAGCCCTGTTCCCAGCCGAACCCCGCGGGCCGCGGCTGTGTGATTCAACGGGTCTCAAAACCAAGGGCATTCGAGGAGGCCTCTCAAGTCAAGTGTGCCTTTGAGCAAGACGAGGACAGCACAACACACTCGAGCCATATTTGGCAGTCATACTTGACGTTAGGCTGTCCCCAACCCTACTATCATGATGTCGCTGGTATCGGTTGGCTGGGGGGAAGGCCAGGTCATTATCCTAACAACCATTCCTCTCCCTGAGGGAGTCGCATTTGCACCCCACAATGAGTCATCGCTGGAATGCACGCCGGGTTCAGAAGCTGACAAAATTTCGCGCAAAAGCCTTCTCTGTCCCCACCCAGGTTAAATTTGGATTGCCATATCCGGAACAGTGGGGTCGCCCTAGAAGCTCTGGAACATTCCTGGAGATTAACAAGACTGGGTCCGGGGGGTCGGGCCATTGCTGGGATGGGATGAAAGCAATACGGTCAGCCCAAGCCTCGTCCAGAACGCTTGCATTACAAACTGTGATTTTTCAGCCTCGCCTGGGGTCCGGGAAGGGCAGCCGGGGCGTCGATTCCTTGATGGCATGGCGAAGGAGCTGAGCTTTCCCGAGTTTCCTCTCTGAGGCACTACCAATGAATGTGCTTCCTCTGTTTGTGGCTGTCAACTTCCGCTAGCGTTTCCCATCTCCGGGTTTGCCGGCGACTCGGGACCAAGGCAGAAATAGAGCATGCTGGAACGTCCCTCATTCGGTAGACCTGTAATAGGGCGTCTTCAGCTGAGCGTTCTCGTTAAAAATCAAACCTGAAACCCTGGCGCCACATCTACCCATGCCGCGTGTCTTGTGAGAGCCCCGAGAGTACCTTCCTCCTATTACAGGGTGAGAGGGACAAGGAGACGGCATTCACCGTATGTTTGACGAAGAGCAGCTCCGGACATGAGCGAAACGACCAAGTCTCCACATTATTTACCGAGAGAATCGGCTAACCATGGCTGCCGTCTTCGTACCACTGCGTCGGATCGCGCCCACTGCATTCGGTCAGGCCCTCGTAGCACCATGGTCAGTACTCGTGAGACCGCGGCGTCGTTGAACAAAGATAGATCACTGGTCAATGCCCGCATCGGAAATGACCGCATCCCCCAACTCTGGGATTGGGGTTTACGAAGCCCTGGCGTATTGGGATCCTGCCCGGTAAGAGCTCGTATCGACGGGATGATGGACCGCACATCCATCCCTGTATCTGGCGGTCTGAGAATTCTAACAGCGCAAACCCTTGAATCCGTCTCGGCTATTTTGGGATTCCATCTGCCCGCGGTCACAAGAGAAATCCAACAGTCACCGAAGCCTGGGTCGGTCTGAACCACGGCTGCGGTTCAGGCCCACAGGTGACAGGGGTTTTGATGGCCTCTCATTATGAGGCTCAACAATCCATTTGCTGGTAGGGGGTGTCCCAGCATATCTTTGCCGCTGACGAATCGGCAATTCCTAGATGGTCAGAAGAAATTTTCGAGGCAGACAGGGGGTGGTGGTGGACAAAGGAGAAAAAAAATTAAATTGAAATTGCAAGCGGGTCTTGGCGTCGCGGGCAAGCGCGCTTCGCGTTGTGGGGAAAGGAAGAATTTCGAAGCCCCTTTTGATGTTTGTTCGAGCCTCGACTGAATGATGGATCAGATGGGCCCCCCGATATCCCGAACGCCTTTGCCTCAGACCAGGAAGGGCAGCCGGCTCTTGAGACGAAGGCAACAAGGCCCTTCCGTTTGTCCATTGCGACTGCTCTTGCGTTGTGTTAGCCGAGCGGTGACGTGACCGGATGCCTGGGAAGGCGCTCCCCTCCCCGGTCCAGTTGTTGCCTTGCGGATTTCCGGATGAGGCTCCATGGCCGTCATCCTGTCCCCTGTGTAAAAATTCTCACCGGCAGAGAGCACCACAAAACATAATGGATATACCTCTGCCATTCGTCCATCCTTAATCGATGGTCCTGGTCTTGGCGGCTGTCATTTTGCTTATGGCCCAAATTCATCGCCCTGGGGTAATCTGAGCTGCCCCACGGCCAAAATATTTGGGGGAGACACCATCTGTAATCGACACCCCTCACCCCACCTGCACACCCGCAATCTTCCTTCACACCACCCCCTCCCGGCAAGGGTACGTCACTACAACTCCGTGATGTACCGCCGCAAATGGGTACCAGGCTCCGGGTGGGCTTGGCAGGCCGCACCCCTTCCCCTGGCCTCGTCCGAGACTTGGCCAGGCACACACTTCACACCCCTTGTATTTGGCGCTGCCTTCCAGTCCGGCCTTCGCTTGATACATAAGGGAGCGTCTCCTCCCTCCATGGATCTCGGAATCCCCTCTCTTCTGCTCCATCACCGTGTCATTCTCAAAGAAGACTCTTGCAGACTTGCTCTCGACTCCGTATACTTACACAACGAACTATTTTATCACAACGCCTAGTTCTTCACTACACAGGGCAAATCAATCACAATGGCTTCATCTACTACTCCTTGCGAGATGCCTTCTCAGCGCCCCTCTCAGCTTCCTCCTTGCCCTGGGCCCCCGCCCAGTCGGCCCCTTCCACCTCTTCCGAACAAGGGTTAAGCGGTGCTAGTATAGCACTGCTCCTTAACGATGGCAATCGCGCCATTGCTCGTCACTGCCATCGCAGCTCGACTCCGCGGCTAGCACGCCCGGCCTGGATGGCCGCTGGTTGCGTCACGGAACGTTTTCGGGTACCTGCTCTATCAACTGCAAGCCTGCTCGGCTGGAATCGATGCTCCGGACACCCGAGATAACCACCTGGACTACCGGACTTGTACCCGCTCGATTCCCTTGTATGTCAACCTCACCTCCCGCTTTCGAAGACAGCACACCGGTGGCCTCCAAAGCGGCCCTGGCTCCACTTAGCCGCCGTTCCAGTCGGTCATCTCGCTAGCGTCGACTACACTTCTGAGGATGCCATGGTGTTACCGCGGGCCTCGCCCGCTCTGCGATGTCTCTCCAGCCGCACTCTACTGAGTCTTGGGCTTAATATGCCTTTCCTCTGCTTCGGCCTGACGTCGCAGTCCTTCTTTCCGCCAACGTCCTTTAATCCTTATCCACTTTCTAATATCTTTTTTCTCTGCTCTTACACGATGGCTTTAATCTTTGCCGGTTGGCGTCCCGCATTTTTTCATTGTCGACAATGGAGTTCATGTCCGGTGTCACCCGCTTCTCTTGAAACGTGGTTCGTTTTTCCACAGCAGGTCCTTCCCGCGCGTCTGCGTGCGAAGTCTCTCCCTGCACTCTCGCTTTCAGCCGCGCCGCATACCTTGTCTAAAGGTAGCGGCTGCGAGATTATTCTTCCATTGATACCCCGCTTTAATTGCTTTTCTGATCGTCGGGATGATGAGGGATGAAATGGGAACTGATCTAATGTTTTACGAGTCGGGTATAGAATAAGAATCTTCTTACGGGAACGCGGTTGTTGAGAATCTTCGAGTGAATACGCTCTAATAATACAACGACATTTTCTGCAAATTAACCTCTCGGCTTGGGGCTATCTCCGTGGTCATCAGTGTGTGAAGTAATAATTTGCAATCGATATTCGCCGGTCGGTTCCTACCCTCTTCAACAACAAGATGTTCCCGCTCTGCAATGCCCATTCAAAGTGGACATGTTTCTCATGGGCCAGCGAATCGGGATCTTCTACTCGTCGGCATGCCGTGTGACGGGCGGGTGATGAATAGAGAATGCTCCCGCAGCATTCGGCCGGAATTTGGGCGAGGCCTGGAGATTTCCATTCTCCACTCTGTGCAACCGTTGTTTTCTTGGCTTGGTCAGGTAATGTCTCGGCGCGAGAGGGGTTTCAATGAGCTGGCCAGGCCCAAAACACCGGGGCGCTTGCCTGACGACGAGTTGTTGTGATTGACGAGTGATGTGGTCTCACAATGGCATTGATCTAACAGGGACCCCTTCTCAGTCTCTCATTGCGAAAATGACGTGGCGTATGCATGCTTGCTTTTTGCGGCGAGTTTGGGGGCATGGCCGACAGGGACCAGGGCGTACGGGCCTGGGGAGAGATCACGGCGCTGACATGGGTTGCTGCGGGGGGACCCTGGGATGGCAAGGAGGCGCTTTGTTGGAGATCATGCGGAACAAGCGTTATTACTGAGTTGGGGACGTGGCTTTCTTGGTGCAGAAGGGGATCCTGGGGATTTACGAGGCACTGGTTTTGATACGAGGCAAATGTCGTCAGGATGCTCGAGGCTAATGGCGTGAGGTAGCAGCGATCCGATGCGGCTTCCGCGGCATAGTAGGGATCGGGCCGCGTGGCTGCTACATAACGACGCTCTGAAGTTGTGACCTGCGTCGCTGTTCTTTCTGATCCACGACTCTTCGGGCTGCGGGTCGGATGTCGATCTTCGAGCCTAGGACCTTGCTCTTACCTTTCCTCCCACAGCCGGAACTATTGTCCAGGGCCATCAATAAAAGAAAAACCGACATTGCCCCTGCGGTAGTCCCCGTTTGAAGACGACCGATCAGCAGTTCCTGGCTCTTGCCTGAAGCAAGTCTTGGAATCCGGGATTCATAGCGTTGGAGCTTTGGCCCCTTTTCCCCTTTTAGTAGAAGAGGCGTGATAGAGCGGCTGAAGCGAAAAACGGACGTGGAGTTAAGATTTGGGAGACGAGAGGGTTTCAATAATGGGGCTTGTTCTAAACCGCAGGACGAGCTGAAAACTCCGCCCCGGTTGTTGTGTGGGCTCGTAAATCGTGCCACTCCCGAAGTGGGTGAGACGAGATCGTCGGAGAGGGCCGTTCTTGGTCGGGCTGGTACTTGCGGTGGAAGTCGTTGTCGTTAACGGGCGGCTGGGCGTGTAAGTGGCCTGTCTCATCGCGGGAGGCTCGGCTGCGACTCTGCTACTGGGGGGAATTGAGCACAATAACTGAAATCTGTCTCGGGAAAGAGTAAGGTGATTCTCTCGGTTCATTTGCGGACGTGGCTTGCGGCTGAGCTGCGACGTCGAAGGTTAATGTTACACTCCAAGTCGCGGAGGGGTTTCTCTCCTTTCCTCAGCCGTGACGACAACATCGCGGGAAGAAGGTCGATAATGGTATTTAGTCAAGTTCCACAGAGATGCCAATTCTCTCACTACTTAAATATACGCAGAGTAGGGAGAGCAACTATAGGAGTCTCAAGTACCTAATAGGCGTGTGTCGACACGCAGCTTCCTCACCGAACACCGAGGTTCTTGCTTAATGCTTACATAACGCGCACCTGAAAATCGGAGATATGGGCTCGTGATCTCCGATAAAGCTTCGTACCATGATTGCTCACCAAACGCCCTCTCACCGCACATCATGGCGCAGTTCAAGCTTCACGTATGGGGCGGGGCCTTTGGCCTCGAGTCAATCGACGTCGAGTGCCTCGCGGCGATAAAATATTGCACCCAGATCTTCCGCCGCAACGGCCTCGCCGACCAGTGGAAGATAATACCCAGCAGCGACCCCGGCGTCTGCCCAGCCCGTACGTCCTTGGAAGTCCAAATCTTACTCTTTCCTAATATTGCGATGAACTAACCCGCTGCAGAACAGCTACCTGCTCTCCTCCACAACGGCACCTGGACGAGCGGCTACCGCCGCGTCACCAAGTACCTTGCGCGCCACCTCGACGCCCCAGACACCCTCACGCCAACCCAGCGCGCGGACGCGCTCGCCTACGAGACATACCTCACCTCGCGCCTCATCACTCTCCTCGACCTCTCGCTCTACGCCTCTGCCACGAATTGGGCCGCGTCCACCCGTCCCGCCTACAGCTCTATCCTCCACTTCCCCCTCACCTGGACCGTTCCTCCAACGCTCCGCGCCCAGGCCATCCACCGCGTTGAGCGCTTCGGCTTCAGCGAACTAGACGCAGATGGTCGGGGGGACGAAGAGGAGGAAGAGGAGACGCCGGCGTTTAGGTGGAAAGGGCTGCTGGGGAGGAAGCGGGTCGTGGATGCAATGAGCGCAGAGCAAATGATTGGGATACGGCTGTATTCTTTCGCGAGGGATACGCTTGAGGAGGTGCAGGAGGGGATCGGAAAGGTGGTTTTCATGGAGGGCGAGGTAGAGGGGGTGGGGTTCTCACGAACGACGTGGTTGCTTTATGCGTGCCTTGCGCTGATGGTGGTTCCGGATGTGCCGCAGGCGTGGCTGCGGACGCTTCTGCATAGCGAGTTCCCCAATCTCGTGCGGCTATATGAGAAGGTAAGAGGTTCAGGCTCAGAGAAGGTTACCACCACTGTCGTGGCGCCGTGCAAGGTATCGGCCGCCTCAACTACGCGCCGCTTCCTTCATCACGTCATTGGAGCGTTGCCCACACTCGGTGACATCTACACGCGCGAGTGGCGCAGGTTGGCATCGATGAATGCTTCCTCCCTGGATACCCGATCCTCCGCGCTCCTCTCCGCCGCGCTGTTCGTCGCTCCGGCTCTTTCGTACGGTTACCAGCTTTGGCGCGGCCTCCCGCCTTGGGGGAGGCCGAGCCATATGTGGACTGTCGACAAGCTGAGGAACGCAAGGGGCCTGGGCAGGTATGGAGAAATTGGCGCTATGTTGGATCTTACTGCCAATGCTGTGGGTGAATCGGCAACGGTGGTTGTGTAAGCTGTTGGTGCTTAAAGTATAACCTTGGGGGGTTGTTGATATTGTATGAGTAGGGAGGCCTACATTGGAGGCAAGAATTTTAGAATAATCATGTAAACGCGGAGCAACCATCCAGACATGTACCGTTCGTTACCACGCTTTCCTTCAACAAGTGTACAAGCAGGACTCCGAGCCAGAACGCCTCCAATCCAAGCCAACTGAAGAAACTCAAAACACCGTAACCGTATTAACATACCCGTTCCTAAGCACTTCAAACACCAATCCTGGAAATCCATAAAGCGTCGTTGTCGAATCATCGCTCCCGTCCGCCCTCTTCGGCAGCCCCGCCGTCGGAGCCACAGCGCTACTGTCCTCCCACCCCCCCAGCAACTCGCAGCTGCTTCCGGGACTGTCACCCCAGCCCCTGTTCAACACCATGCCCCTTTGCCGTGCGTCGTCCTCTCCGGCGGGGTAATATCCTTTCCACTTCTCGTTAAGCCGCTCCTCAATTTCGGGGAATTGCGTCTCCGAGCTGGGTGGGGGCTCGGGATGAGACGCGTCCCCAAGGTACGCAATGTCCCACCTGCAGCGGCGGTGGCGGTTGAACTCGTAGGAGCCAGGGATGTTACCATGGAGGACGAGCTTGGTAGCTACGAGCCTGTCCGGGCCAAAGTTCTTGAATGGGCGCTCAGGCGGGGCATTTGCGTCGTCGAGGTCTCGAGGTGGCGCCTTGGAGGGTTGAACGGGGGCCGAAACCAGGATGTCAAAGCCCATGTGGAAGTAGTTGTAAAAGCACTCCCCAGATATATGCGAATCCACCTCCTCAAACGCTTCCTCCTCGTCGGCCTCCTCAGAGCCCGTCATGAAGGAAGACTGGTCCGTATCGGTTAGGTCATCTGCGCGGCCGCCGTCATTGCCGTCAATTTGGCCCGTAGCCGTGCGAAGTTTGTGTATCGTCATGCGTTTGTCATTTTTTCGATACATGGCGCTAGGAGGCCCAAGCTCGATGACGAGGTCTTGAGGCGTGGTTTCGCCCAGTGTGATCCAGAATGAAGTGCTGGACCATTTCCGGAAGAGCTGGAGCTTGCCGCCGCCATGTATTCTGACCAAGGATACCTCGTCCGGGTAGGTGTCCTTACTCCTAGCGAAGGCGGGATTGGACTTGATACTCGGCTGGATGGCTGTCCAGAGTGTTTCCCTCGCCTCGGCCCATGAGGGCCCATCAAATATGGCCATGGAGGTCGCAATCTGGTTAGGAACGGCTGAGAGAAGGGAGACGACGTCCTTATCGGGCGAATACACCGAGGCCGGCATCTTGAAAGTGAACCCCACCCCCGGATAAGAGAGGACATATACTCCCTCATCCGAGCCGTCCTCGGGCGGCAGATACTCCCCCGCATACGTTGGACCCAGTAGTTTATGGTATATATGCTTAAACGATGGGCCGGACTGTGCGCTTGAAGCGTCACCGGCGGGTACCCCGTCGTAGGCGGGCCTCAAGACATCGCGGTCGTTGAATGTTATGTGGTTTTTGGTGAAGTCCATAACCTCGATAAGCCGGAGGCGCTGTTCGGCGCCATCGAAGCGGAGCCGCAGGCCGTTGGCGGGGAGGCTGAGGGTAACCGGTTCGTGCACCGGCTGCTCGCGAGAGTAAATGAGGTCGATGTACGAAAACCTTGTGGGCTCAGCCTTTAATCGGGTGAGGACATCGTGAAGAAAAGCGCCGAGGGCTATAGGAGAAAATCGCGGTTAGCTAGCAGGGCGGAAGATGGGCGTCGGCCGAACATAGGCCGGCGGGGTGGCTCTTGCCGCTTACCTAGAAACCCCAGCCCCTTCTTTGGGTATAACTGGGCCGTAAACATCGCCATCGCGGCGACTCGGCTTGTCCTAGGCTTTGGACAGCTAGTTCAAACGAAACGGCGAGGGGTCGTCGTATTGTTCGGTTATCGTGGCAGTAGTTGAAGCTGAAAACGAGATAAGTAAACGTGTTTCCGGCCTAGAGTTGCAATAAGGGATGTGAAGTGGATATGTCATGGGTCTCAGGTCTTGTCGTCTCAAATGTGGAAGATGTGCCATGTGACGGAGTTCAGGGTGATCAACACTGGGGTTTGCAGGGTCAGCGAGAGGAGTCCCGGGCTGCGGTTAGCTGCGTCATAGCCCGAAGCCCCACCCCCACTTCTAGGCGCCTTTGAGCGCGGGGCACAGCGCTGGCCAAGGGGATGTGGCACCAAGGGCCAACCAGAAGACACGAGAAATAAGAGGCTCAAATTGAAGCGATCGATGTATTACTTACTTCTTCCTTCTAACGAATAGAGGAGATCTCTACCCTGGTCGTCAAGTATTCTAAAGCATCTGTCTGATGATCTTTGGATGGGGAGCAACGCTTTAGACAGGTAATCGACGCTTAATGATCTCCTTGGATGACCTCCAGCACCACTATGAAAATAGGATTCCTAATTAATTCTGTGTATAATCGCATCTGCTCCCCAGCATCTCGTTGAGTCCTACCACGGTCTCACCACACAGGCGGATGGACGTGCTACTCGATGACTAAGCAGATCCTGACCGTCGCCGGGGTTGCCGCCTGATACCGGAGCCCATGCGGTCCGCTGGGAAAATCTGTCTGCGAGCCCGCATTTCCGTCAGTTATCTGGCCTCCCAGCAGACGCTTCCCGGTCTGTGACTCAGCGCGCCGGCAATTGGCCTTCAAATTAGTGTCACAGGCGGCGTGCCCCTCCATATGCACACCTGCAACAACAGGGCATGCCGCAGCATTTTCTGCCACCCCACTAAATGTTAAACCCGCGGGGCCTAGTCCGCCTTCGCCCGCGCTCTCCTTTTCTGCCCCTCACTCCTCCCCCACCATCCAACTTTCTCTCGTGCGCAGGACGACTCTCTCGAGGATCCCCCAACCGCTGGATAAACATGGAGGCTCCCAAGGACACGCCGCCTGCGGCGCAGGAGAATAAGCCCAAGTCCGCCAAGCAGGGTGAGTAGCGTTTTCCCCCCTTCTCGCTCCCCAATTGTGGCACCCTGCTCTTGTCCGCGTGCCCATGACTAACAAAAGTTTTTATCGCATTTATAGAAAAGAAGGAGAAGGCGAAGGAGAAGGCTGCGGCGAAGGCTGCGAAGCAACAACAACAGCAGAAGGGTGCCGCGGCCGCGAAACCGAAGGAGAAGCCCGCGAAGGAGGTCCTCCCTCCGTTCGAGAACACGACTCCTCCTGGCGAGAAGAAGACGCTCTACCCGCTCGACGACGAGGCCCACCCGCACTTCAAGGCGTACTCGCCCCAGGCCGTGGAGGCGGCATGGTACACTTGGTGGGAGAAGAGTGGCTTCTTCCAGCCCAAGCCTCAGGATGAGCCCGTCCGGTCCGAGAAGCGGTTCGTCATCCCGCTCCCACCGCCCAACGTTACCGGTGCTCTCCACTGCGGCCATGCTCTCGCGAACTCGCTGCAGGATACTCTGGTTCGGTGGCACCGGATGAGGTGAGAATTGGCCCCCCGCTGGTCCTCTGGGCCATAGCCGACCTCCGAATTTGGTGACTGACATGGTGACTCATAGAGGTTACGATACCGTCTGGGTTCCGGGCTGCGATCACGCTGGTATCTCCACCCAGTCCGTCGTCGAGAAGATGCTCTGGCGCAAGGAGAAGAAGACTCGTCTGGACATGGGCCGCGAGGCCTTCACTAAGCTTGTCTGGGACTGGAAGGACGATTATCACAAGAGGATCAACAACGCCCAGAGACTCATGGGTGGCTCCATGGACTGGTCAAGGGAGGCCTTCACTATGGACAAAAACCTCTCGGCTGCAACGCTGGAGGCCTTCTGCCGTCTCCACGATGAGGGTTTGATCTACCGGTCCAACCGTCTGGTTAACTGGTGTACCGCGCTGAACACCGCCCTGAGTGGACTTGAGGTCGAGAACAAGGAGATCAGTGGGCGCACTATGCTTTCTGTCCCCGGCTACGACAAGAAGATCGAGTTTGGCGTCCTTACGCACTTCCAGTACCCCCTGGATGGCAACCCGGATGTCAAGATCGAGGTCGCTACCACTCGTCCGGAGACGATGCTGGGTGACACTGGTATCGCCGTTCACCCCGATGATAAGCGGTACTCGCATCTTGTCGGAAAATTTGCGCGTCATCCTTTTACAGACCGGTAAGTTCAAACTACAAACCCTCCAGTGAACTTCACTTTGTGTGCTGACCTCTATCACTAGCCTCCTGAAGATTGTTGCTGATACCTACGTTGACCCCGAGTTCGGTACTGGTGCCGTCAAGCTCACCCCCGCCCACGACAACAACGATTACGCCATCGGACAACGCCACGGCCTCGATTTCGTCAACATCCTCACAGACGATGGTATCCTCAACGCGAATGCCGGTTCGTTTGCCGGCCGACGACGCTTCGACGCGAGGTACACCGTCGTCGAAGAGCTGACGAAGCTGGGCCTCTTCGTCAAGAAAGAGCCTAATGCGATGAAGGTTCCCCTCTGCGAGAAGTCTAAGGACGTCATTGAGCCCATCATGAAGCCACAGTGGTGGATGCGCATGAAGGAGATGGGCCAAGCCGCCCTCGATGTCGTCGAGGAGGGCAAGGTCACTATTGCGCCCGAGTCCGCGAGGAAGTCCTACGTCCACTGGATGTCGAACATCAACGACTGGTGCCTGTCGAGACAGCTCTGGTGGGGCCACAGGATTCCCGCGTACCAGGTCAGGCTGGAGGGTGAGGAGGAGGCCCCGGACTCTGACGAGCGGTGGGTTTGCGCGAAGTCGGAGGAGGAGGCCCGGGAGAGGGCGCAGAAGAAGTTTGGCACGGACAAATTCACACTGGAGCAGGATCCTGATTGTCTTGAGTAAGTGCGGGCATACACGTACAACCCAAGACTCATACTTACGCCTCGTATAGCACTTGGTTCAGCAGTGGCCTCTGGCCGATGTCCACCCTCGGGTGGCCCAACGCCGAGGCTTCCGACTTTAAGCGCTTCTTCCCCACGAGTCTGCTGGAGACCGGCTGGGATATTCTCTTCTTCTGGGTTGCGCGGATGATCATGTTCTCCGTCAAGCTCACTGGCGAAGTTCCCTTCAAGGAGGTCTACTGCCATAGCCTCATCCGTGACTCAGAGGGCCGGAAGATGAGCAAGTCGCTTGGTAAGCTTGCTCTGACCGCAACAACGAGATTTGGAGCATATATCTAATGTACTGGCTAGGAAACGTCATCGACCCTCTTGATATTATTCGTGGTATCGAGCTCGAGGATCTCCATGCCAAACTCCGTGTTGGCAATCTCCAAGAAGACGAGATCGCCAAGGCGACCAAGTACCAGAAGACGGCCTTCCCTACTGGTATTCCAGAGTGTGGTGCCGATGCGCTGCGGTACACCCTGGTTTCATATTCCACTGGAGGTAAGCGAGCTCCCTCTCTCAACTTGGTCGAAGAACCCTCTAACATGAAATTCAGGCGGCGACATAAACTTCGACATCAAGGTCATGCACGGCTACCGCCGATTCTGTAACAAGATCTGGCAGGCGAGCAAGTACGTCCTCCTCAAGCTGCCGGCGGACTTTAAGCGGGCTCCGGCCCTCGACCACTCGAATCTTTCGCAGCCGGAGAAGTGGATCCTCCACCGCATGAACTACGCCGTTAAGGAGGTCAACCGCGCGCTTGAGGCCCGCGAGTTCTCTAGGAGCACCCAGGTGACCTATCAGTAAGATCTCATGACCTCCCCAATGAAAAGAGCGACAACTGATAGGATTAGGTTCTTCTACGACGAGCTTTGCGACGTCTTTATCGTATGTCTCAACCCTTCCGTGTATCACGATTGATGGTACTAACCCAGAAATAGGAGAACAGCAAGGCTCTCCTTACCGACGGCGACGCGGAGTCCAAGGACCGTGTCCTCCAGACGCTCGTCACCGTTCTCGATGTTGCACTTCGTCTCATGCACCCCTTCCTGCCGTTCATCACGGAGGAGCTGTGGCAGCGCGTACCTCACCTGCCCGACGTCACCACACCTACGATCATGCTTACGTCCTACCCCGAGTACGATGAGAGCCTGAACTTTGAGACTGATGCCCACGATTATGAGGTCGGTCTCAAGTGCGCCCAGGGCATGCGCTCGCTCGCCTCGGAGTACGGCATCCGCACGGGCGGCCGCATCTTCGTCAAGGCGCAGTCGGCCGAGGCCTTCGCGAAGGCCAAGGCGCAGGAGCACTCCATGCAGGCACTCTCAGGCAAGACCATCTCCGAGGTGCACGTCGTCGGCCCTGACGCCGTGGAGTCCGAGGTCCCGCGCGGCTGCGCCGTTTCCGTCGTCTCGGCCGAACTTGTCGTGTTGCTGGACGTTGCGGAGCGCATATCGGACGTCGACGCCGAGATTAAGAAGGTGAAGACGAAGCTGCAGAAGAGCCAGGGTGCCGCGCAGAAGCAGCGCGAGGTGCTTGGCCGCGAGGGCTTCGAGGACAAAGTTAGCGAGGTTGTGAGGGCGGGTGAGCAAAAGAAGCTGGAGGATGCGCTGGCGGCGGCGGACAACTACGAGAAGACCATTGCGGAGTTTGAGAAGCTGAAGATTTCTTCCGCGTAGATAGGTAGAGATTAGTGTTGAGATAAATCCAATTATTCGAACCATGGACGGAAGGACGGAAGAAAGACGCGCGAGGATCATAGTCCGGGAAACTCGATAACAGGCCATCGTCCCCACTGGTAGGGCTGTGAGCTTAGTGAGCCGAGTCTTGGGGCACCAGCTTCAGGTGAACAGGTGTGGAGTCGGTGGTTGCCATAGCGACAATGTTGCTGATTGTTGATTCTGGTGGTGGATACCCCACAACACGCCCGCGGCCACACACATTTCTCCTCAGTCCCACCCCAGTCGCGGCACCTCCCCCAATATCCATTATTCCCGTGGCACGTATCGACTTGAGACGAAGTCCTGGGAACCCTGCCAATTGACATCCTAATCAAACTTCCGAATCCTTTCACGGAGGACACCTATCGCAGGTTATTTCGCCTGCCATTACGCAACATTGACAGGAAACAGTTCTTCTATAACCACGACACGAAGCGGCACATCGCCTTGAAGCCTACACGGCATGGCGAGCCGCATCCCGGGCACGCGCCCCGAGCGCGATACCCTCAAGCGTTCCACCTCCACAAACCTGCGTACCGCACCTTCGCGCCGCGCCTCCGTCCGCCCCAGCGTCCGCGCTTCCACGACGCGCCATGCCTCACTTCGCGCCCCGGCCGAACGCGCCGGTGCCATCTCGCCCGCCGATTCAGTCGTCTCCAGCGCCACCACCGCCGCGGGGACGAAGCGCAAGGAGCGGCCGTACGAATCCGAGAGCGGCAGCGCAGAGGAGACCAACATCAGCGTGTACGTGCGGTCGAGGGGTCGGAGCGAGAGGGAGGTGAAGGAGAACAGCAACGTGGTGGTCAAGACAGAGGGGGTGAAGGGCAACCTTATGGAGCTTCTTATGGGGCCGAATGCGTTGAATAATAAGACGTATAGCTTTGATGGGGTGTTCTCGCCGGCGGCGGGACAGGATATGATTTTCGACGAGGTGGTAAAGCCGATTCTAGATGAGGTGCGTTGGGGGTTCTGCTTTGAATGTGGGGAGGGTTGTTTACTGACCTTGGGCTGATAGATGCTCGCGGGATTCAACTGCACTATCTTCGCGTACGGGCAGACCGGCACGGGAAAGACGTACACCATGTCCGGCGACGTGACCGAGACGCTCGGCATCCTCTCTGACGGGGCGGGCATCATCCCGCGCGTGCTCAAGGCCCTCTTCGACAAACTGCAGGTCGACTCGGGCGAGAACTGCGTCAAGGTGTCTTTCATCGAGCTCTACAACGAGGAACTCCGAGACCTCATTTCCGTCGAGGAGTCCGCCAAGCTCAAGATCTACGACGACGTCAAGAAGGGCCACGCCACGACTGTGGTCCAGGGCATGGAGGAGAAGCACATCAACTCGGCCTCGGAGGGCATCAGCGTGCTACAGGAGGGCAGCCTCAAGCGCCAGGTGGCGGCGACTAAGTGCAACGACCTCAGCAGTAGGAGCCACACGGTCTTCACCATCACGGCATACGTTCGCATCCCCGGCGAGGACGGCGCGCCTGACGAGCTCGTCAGCGCGGGTAAGCTGAATCTGGTGGACCTGGCGGGCAGCGAGAACATCCAGCGGTCGGGGGCCGAGAATAAGCGTGCCGCCGAGGCCGGGCTAATCAACAAGAGCTTACTCACGCTGGGGCGGGTGATCAACGCATTGGTCGACAGAAGCCAGCACATCCCATACCGCGAGTCGAAGCTCACACGTCTGCTGCAGGACTCGCTGGGCGGGCGCACCAAGACGTGCATCATCGCGACCGTGAGCCCGGCCAAGAGCAACCTCGAGGAGACCATCTCGACGCTCGACTACGCCTTCCGCGCCAAGAACATTCGGAACAGGCCTAGGATTAACCAGCCGATCAACAAGAAGGCGCTGCTGCGGGACTTTGCGAACGAGATTGAGAGGCTGAAGACGGAGCTTATATGTCACCGGCAGAGGAATGGTGTTTACCTTTCGAACGAGGCGTACGAGGATCTAGCGGCTGTGAGCGAGTCGAGGAGGATCATGCTGGAAGAGCACGCTGAGAAGCTCGAGACAGTGGAGACGAGTCTGAGGAATAAGGCGCAGGAGCTGCTGATGCTCACGGCGACCTTTATGGGGCTGAAGAAGGAGCATGAGGGCGTGAAGACGCAGCTGGACGAGACGAAGGAGGTGCTGGATCAGGCGGAGCTCGTGCTCGCTACTACGAGAAGGTCCCTTGCAGAGGAGACGCACCTTCGGAAAGCGCACCAGCGGACAGAAGAGCAGCTCGTGGAGGTTGGTGGAAAGCTCCTGTCCACACTAGAGCGTACCGTTGGCGATGTGGACGGCCTCCGCGCTAAGAGCAAGCGCAAGTCCGACCTCCAAGCCCTCAACCGGACGACATGGCAGTCCTCACAGGCGCAGGTCGCGGATGCGACGGAGCTCGTCGAGGAGAGGGTACTCAGGCTAAGGGATGAGCAATCCGAGCGGATCGGGGGGATAGCGGAGCGGATGAAGGGCTTCGTTGACGAGGAGCTGAGGCAGCTCTCCGAGACGCAGGCGTTCCTTGAGGGCCAGCTCACGCTGTTTGGGGAGTCAAAGAAGGGGCTGCTGGAGCGGGGCGGGCAGTCGAAGGAGGATATGGATGGGGTGCTGGAGGAGATCAAGGTTGTGAGGGATAGTGTCAAGGAAAGGGTTGAAGAGAGTCTGCAGGTGATATCTGGAGCCGCGGACAGGATCTCCAAAGACGTTGTGACCGAGCTGGACACGTTCCACAACCAGGTATGTCTCGCCTACTCTCTGTTCGACAACATCATCTACTAACACGTCTTAGCTACATACGTCATACAGCGCCCTCGGTAAGGACTTCAAGACCATCTTTGAGGACCTCACGCGCCACCTCATCAACCAGCGCAGCGAGTCGGAGCGCCTCCGCCGGCAGCTCCAGGGCGCGGCACGCACAATGGTGGATCAGAGCGAGGCGCTCGCGCGGCGCATCCAGGAGGTGGTGGAGGAGGAACGCGCACAGGCAGCGGAGGACCGGCAGCAGCTCATGGCGCAGATTGGGGCGCTCGTGTCCGCGCAGGCGGAAGCGCAGGAAAACAGGCTGACGGAGAAGGCAGCGCTGTTGAGGAAGGGCCTTACGGACGCGAGCTCGACACTGGGGGCGAGCGTGGAGAGGTATGACGAGTCGATGGAGGCATGGGATAAGAAGGAGGGGAGGCTGTTGGAAGATGTGAAGGGGTCGAGGGATACGCTCAAGACGAGGCTCCAGGACGATTGGAATGTGAGTTTTACAGGACCCGTGGGTTTGTTCAGGTCTCGGGGAAAGAAATGGAGGGGCTAACTGGACTACAGACTGCGAACGAGCACAACAACTCCATCCAGGCGACGGCCAGGTCGGTCCACGCCCAGACGGTCCGCGTCGTGG
Source organism: Microascus cirrosus (assembly GCA_030271035.1). NCBI lineage: Eukaryota > Fungi > Ascomycota > Sordariomycetes > Microascales > Microascaceae > Microascus > Microascus cirrosus. Next base: position 191,534 of record JAMBUN010000262.1, on the reverse strand, counting down.
ACGAGCAGATTTCCGACCTGGGTGTCCAGATGCAGGCCCTCGACGACTTCGTGTCCCGCGCGCGTGCCGAGAACGCGCAACACCACGAGGCGCAGCGCTCCGCCGTCACGGATGTGGCCTCCACCGTGGAGGGCTCCTATGAGAACATCGGCTCGCACTTTAAGTCTACCTTTGACCGCGTGAAGACGCTCGGCTCGGAGATGGAGGCCGAGACGAGGGGCGCGATGGGGGCGCTAGGGCCGGTGGAAGAGGAGGTGTGCGCGCCGCTGAAGGAGCTAAGAGAGGATGTTGTGGGCCGGGCGCTGAGGGAGTATGAGCCCACAGGGATGACGCCGGAGAAGACGACGTATCGGTTCCCCAGGGAGTTGCCCCATACAGAGAGTCACGAGGTGCTCTTGGCGAAGATGGACGGGGAGGGGGCGTCGCCGAGTAAGAAGCGGGAAGCCACACCCACTGTGTACGAGGACGATGCGCAGCGGTTATCGATCTCGCCGGATCTTGGCGTCCCGGCCGTAAGGCCCGAGACGGAGGGGGTCCAGCCCTTGAGCATCAACCTGGATAGGCCCGGCAGCGAGCATAAGAGCGAGGACGGGAAGGGTGAGGAGAGAGGTGGCACACACCCGATGAGCATGAGCTTAAGGGAGATCAACCCCAATGTGACCGCGAGCTTTAGCTTTGACCCCGCGGCGAGCACGATGTCCATGCCCGAGAACGTGACGCTGCCGCTGCTGAAGAATCGGGGTAAGAAGGGGCCTAGGAAGGGTATGGGGCGGGAGAACATGGTGATGGAGCTGCCGAGGAGGAAGAGTCCGAGGTTGAATTAGGGGCGTGTTTTGGGGGGGTTAGGGAGATGAGCTTGTACATGTTTTGTTTGCCTGGGAGTGGATACCCTTTGACTGAGTGGGATAGTCTATAATCATGAGTTATCATTGTTCGCAAGGACTTCTAGTGATGAGATGTGAGAGTATACAGTAAACGGCTGTACCTCGTATCACCCCCACCCAGCTGTCTCAGCTTTCAAGGGTGTGTTTGTAACATTTGCCGGCATTTTCGATGAGTGTGTCTCCCGGTTCGACTCCAGGGGGTGTGCAACGAGTAATTCCGTCTTCACAGCCAGGCAAGATGAAGATTGCCGGCATCCCACAACGGAAGTCGGCACCGATGCATCGAAAGATCGTCCCTGACCTGCCAGATCTTTCTTTCAGTTGTGTAGAGTGCTTACGGTGGGCCGCGGCGAGAACCAAACTTTAGAAGCCAAGAGACCGCTTCGTTTGGTCTTGGCTGTTCCCGGGGGGCCTATCTAGAGCGCTTTCGGGTGGTGCCGCTCGATCATACGATCCCGGGTGGGGACTCTGGCCCACGCGGGTGAAGATTCTCCTGCGCCGACCAGACTTCCTTTTTTGTACGGACAAGTGTCTTGTGAGGGATATGTGTATATACGGTAGAAAGGAGGTTGACATTGATCGTCGCGGATTGTCCGGCTTGTGGGGGCCACGGGAGCTGCCTTGATGATCCTTCGCCGGCCGAATCCCGATTGAGAGCAGGGATGATATTATGCGGGATGTATGTAACCCGCGACATGACCCCCCGTTCCTTTCCGAATGAGGTAGTTCTTTCTCCAATTGAAAAGGGATTTCCAGTGGCAGGCGCAGCTCTTGCCTCTCTCAGGAGCACCTTCCACGGAGGGGTGAGGTCAGTGGCGTCCTCGCAACTGCCGCGCCGGCTTCCTCCGCTCGCCAGACGCTGAATCGTATCAGTCTGATAAATAAACCACGAGAAGCACTCTACGTCTTAAGAGATAGATTATAGTGTGTCAAGTTCAGCCGGTGCTACAATTGTCGTTTTGCTGTCGGGCGTTACTTGAGACTTGAGACCTGCGTGAAGAATCCGAGTTCCGATTGTGACGTGTAACCAGGGAAGGCTCGGCCGAGACTCACCCCACCACAGGAACACCCCACATAATAGTCTCCTCCATTCGGCCAAGGGAGCGAGCTTCGAAACTATATCTCAATATTCAGATGGGGTTGAACAGCTAGTTAGTTGTGTCTATCGAAGCAGCTTCGATCGAAATGAGACCTGGCTGGCACCGCCCATCATCATGGACGACACAAGTAGCATAACCAATGGACACCCTACCCGGTCCCGCGACCCATTGGCCACAGAGGCCTGGCTTGTCGGCGGTGGCATTGCGTCCCTCGCCGCAGCTGTCCACCTCATCAACGATGCCCACGTTCCCCCTCAGAAAATCCACATCCTCGAGGCCCGCCCAACACCGGGCGGCTCTATGGGCCTAGAACCCCACACCTCAAAGCGAAAGGGCTACATTATCCGCGCCGCACGGAAACTAAACTTTTCATACCGCTGCTTCTATGACACGCTGTCAAGGATCCCATATCCCCGCGCATCCTCTGATGTAACCACTGAGACGGATGAGGGTTTCGAGGAGCTAAAGAGTGAGGATGACCACCAGGGCACGCTGCTAGATTACATCCGCAGCGAGGCATCCGAACCGGGAAACCGCACCAGGACCAAAGTGAGGCTCGTGTCCTCTGGACCCTCGGGGCCGGAGACTGTTGACACGCACACGATGGGGCTGGAGCCGCAGCACCAAGCGTCGCTCATGTCCTTGATCTTGCGGTCTGAGGAGAGTCTGGCAGCGTCGACGATCCGGGATTCGTTCGAGATTGACTTCTTTGAGACGAACTTTTGGGACATGTTCTCGACGATGTACCTCTTCAAGCCGTGGCATAGTGCTGTGGAGTTCAGGCGGTATCTGCACCGGTTTCTGCACGAGGTTCCGAATATGGAGAGCATGGCAGGAGTGGAGTACATGCCCATGAACGATTTTGACGCGGCAATTGTCCCGATGGTAGAATACCTGAAGGAACAAGGCGTTAACTTCCAATATGGTGAGTGGGCCGGTCCTCGATTTGTGGAGCGTTTGTTAAGGAGTAGACACGACGGCGCTATCGATAGACTTTGCGCCCGATACGGACGATATCATCGTCTCGAATCTGGCGCTGTGCTGCGGAGGGGCAGAGCGTGATATCCCGGTGAAACCCAACGATCTTGTCTTCATCACTCTCGGTTCCATGGTCTCGGGCTCGAAGCCCGGCACAAACACCAGTCCCCCCCCCCAGCTTCCGACATTTTCGGACGTCCACGAGAACCCGGACCCAGCGTGGAGGCTTTGGGTGCGTCTCGCAGACCCTACGATCAACCGCCACGCAGAATCCTTTGGTAACCCACGGCTCTTCTGCGAAAACCGGGAGGACACTGTGGGCGTGGCCTTCACGGTTACACTCTTCGAGCATGCCTTCATTGACCACCTGCTCGAGTGGGCGGGGAGCCCCAAGGGAGTGTGCCCGCTTCTGACCTTCCGCGATTGCCCGTGGCTTCTCTCCATCACAGTACCCCGCCAGCCGTATTTCGCGGACCAGGACGCCGACACGACGGTGTTTTGGGGTTACGGACTGTACCCGGACCAACCTGGGCACTTCGTCCAGAAACCTATGCTTGAGTGTACCGGGCAGGAGATCCTGACCGAGCTTCTGAGTCTCATGGGATACCCACTGCAGCCTTCGCTCGATAACTCCATCACACTGCCGGAGGTGATGCCGCTCATCACGAGCCCGTACACACCGAGGAAACAGGACAGCAGGCCGAAGGCCGTTCCCGAGAAGAGCAAAAATCTGGGTCTCATGGGGCAGTTCGTGGAGATGGAGCGGGACGTCACTTTTACGATGGAATATTCGGTGCGCTCGGCACAAACGGGCGTGTATGGGCTAATGGGGCTGGATAAATCGCCGGCCGAGGTGTACGGCGGGGATCCATCGGCTGTTGTCTTGGGAGAGGCACTCAAAACGATGATGATTTGAGAGTAATGAGCGATGGCATTGTAACGTAGTAAGGCGCCCAAAAACAACGTATCAATTAGTATCAAGAGCATTCGTACGGCCCTTCAGAACAGTCGGAAACGCTGAGCTAATCGAACCTCCCCGATGCGAAATCCAAAACAACAACCTTCTCCACGATCTCCCCCACTGAATCCTTGAAGACCTTGTGGTCCGGGTCGTCGCGCACGTAGTAGTCCCGTTCCCATACGGAGCGGAACCCGACGACGAAGGCATGCGTAAAGCCGTCCTGCAAGCCTTCGGGGGAGTTGTCGCGGCCTCCGGTGAGGGAGAGGATGTAAGGCGTTCTGTGGACGGGGTGGGTGCATTTGTGTCTGAGGGAGAGGAAGTGGGAGGTTGCCTGGGATTCTTAGTGTTGGTATTGTTTGGAGTGATGGCCGAGAGGGAAGCGGTGGGATGGATTGAAGACGGGACTGTTGCGTGAGAGAAGCGGGTGTAAGGAAGAGGGACATACCTCTAATATCGCGGATTCATCGGCAGAGTCCTTCCATTTGAACATCACAATGTGTGTGATCTCCGGCGTCACCTCAGCCGGTGAAGAGAAGGGGAGGTAGCGGTAGGTGAAGAACGTGAGGAAGGCGAGGAAGGCTAGTGAGGGGAGAAGAGCCCATCTTGGGGGAGCCATGATGGCTCGGTTGGGATTAGTTGGTCGGTAATCTAGCTGTTGGGGCTTGATGTTGTGCCTAGGGGTTGTCGATGGAGTAGTGAGATGCGGGTGAGGTTGAGATTTCGGATCGGGGAACCGAGGTGGAGCTGCCTTTTTGTGGGATGGCGGGGATAGTAAATTGTCCAAACGCCGTTGCGCCGAGATTAGCACACCCCTCTTCCCTGGTTCGACTTCGCGGGGAGGCATATTTGCACCGGTTGCTTGTTAATGGCATGCCGCTCTCAATTGTTCCCACTTCTTGTACAATAGAATCGCAAGTGAAATCTAATAGCTTCCCTTCTATACCGCAATATGTGGGTACGAGCATGTCCTATAAAACACCCGGATCTACAGTTCTAGTGGCAGCTAGGTAGCTTGATAACATACGCCTGCGTGACTAGGAATATTCGACCTCGAAAATTTCTATTCCATTCCACCAGTCCTTGGCCTCGTCTATGAGCGTCATAAGGGGAGCCCAAGGCCGTGGGTGGAGTATACTTATGCAATATGGCGGTGGAGCTAGGTTTGCCCAGGTTTATACTCTGCCTACGGACTTGCACTATAGACGTGACTATCATTTACTGAAAGGGGTCTGAACTCAAATAATGGAGCTCAGAGTATTTCTCTTAAATTAAAATGGGCGCTGTGTAAGTGCAGGAGTGACTTGCATTCTTCAAATGGCCCGTCGGCCTTATGATGGCACTAATAATCGACGGCAAGCGTGTGTGTTTTTGATGATATTACAGGATCCTATCTTGTGGAGGTACCCTTTGGGATATGTAGTCAGCTCGAAGGGGAACTTTTGTAGATAATGGCTTTCTACAGTAGTATACAGCTTAAGGAAAAATTTCACTAGCCTATGGACGTGAACCTGCTGCACGTTGTCTCGGCAGTGTGTTAAATGTTTCTTGGCTGGCAGGCATTCCCAACCTCTTGTGTGAACTCATTTTTGACAAAAGTATAACATAAGGACCAACTTCCAACTTTCAGTCCAAGACAAGGATAGTGTCTTCCGCAGACAATCCATGGTGGTGCCCACTAGGGAGAGGCAAACGTTCCACCCTCTGGCTAGAAGCTCTATATGCATCTGAGGACGATCGGGTAACAAAGTTAGCTCAGATTCTCACCAACTCGTCTCAAGCACTACCAGGAAGCCAATTATACTGCACTTAATCACCTGCCGACCAGGCAAGCAACAAACCCGAGCTGCTACGGTTAATCTCCTCCGCGGTTCTCTTCCAACATGCTGCTAGAAGCCTCCGTTCCCAGACCCGGTGCAGCGCCATTCCCGTACATTCTACTGCTGACCTCTGGAGCCTCCGCTTCTATTCTCGGCATCCTACCAGATATATCAACCTTCATCTGCCCCGGTCCATCAAGCCACGTATCCTTCGAGACTTTGTCATCTCTCGAGCTTACATCCCCATCGTCCTTCACAAGGGTAGCCGTCATGAGCCTTCCAGCTGATAGCCGCGTCAAGAAGGACCGGATCCTCCCGGGTCCGGCTCGCCGAGATATAAGAGCTAGAATGCTGAGAACAATCACACCGAAGACGAGGCCCAATACTAGGAACGCAGGTATTGCATAGCGGATCCTGTATTTTACTTCGCGGTTGTATAAGTGGATGGGCACAAGAACGTCTTGCTCAGACTCAGTGGGCTCGGAGCGTTTCCTCTCAGCCCTACCCTGCTCGTACGCAGGTCCCAGCCCTCTGGGCTCCCCACGCGGCATCTGCCCGCGAGTACCAACCACGGAATTGGCAGCCACGTCGGTCCAGATCAGGTTAATTACCTTTGCGGCACCCTCCTTCGACCTGGTCAGCTCCTTCCAGCGGTTATACATCGGCAAGGAATCCTGCCCGGTGTAGCCATTGGTAGAGCTGACGGAATAGGCAACTCCAAAGGCCATTGAGTGGAAGTACAGGCCTGGAAGGTTCTCGAATCCCTCCCCCTTTGGGATCTTCTCGCTCGCTGGCTCGAACCCGGCGAGCCAGAGGTGGGGACCTCGCTTGAAGGACATGTTCTGCATGGGCGTTTCCTCGCTCTCGGCTAGGCCCCAGAGGGGGTTTGTATTTTTGAGGGGTCTTCCGGTGTCTTCAACCACCCATATCGGATGCTCTGAGGGGTTTCGATACTCTTTCTCTGTTATTTCGAGCACTTCGAAGCCGGATAAGTCGGCGGTGTTGTTGACGGAGAACGAGACAGTTTTGATGACTGCCCGCGAGGTGGAGGCGCAGCTGTATAGCGGGACCGTCCACTCGCTGCCGGGCTCCATGAGGACAGTGTCAGAGCCGTCGGACCTCTGGGGCATTCCTCTGAACAGGCCGCAGTTTCCTGCTACGTGGTTTATGTCGGCGTAGTTGTCTCCCAGCGCTCCTTTGCACAGGTCCCCTATCACCCCCGGACATCGTTAGCTCCTGCCCGCTACTCTACAATTTCTGATCCTGATTGTGATCTCATGGATACGTACTCGAATCTGTAAAGTTCTCCGCTGAAATATTCCACGGGTTCAGTGGAACGAAGTTTTCGAAAATCCCACCACCGTCGGGAATCACGGAACTCAGTGGGAGTTCTAGGAAACCTCGCGGAAAGCCGGTGCCAATGCTCCGGAGCTCGAAAGAGCTAGTGTTCGTCCTGTTGTCGGCGGGGAGGAGGAATTCTTTGCCATATTCAGAATCCAGGTATGCAAAGGGCTCTTGATCGAGGGTTTCGCTTTGTGGATTGGTGATGTTGAGATAGTACATGATCAACAAATTGCTCGCTCGCGCGCCTATGTAAGCCCTGTGTGCCACTTCCGGGTCGTCCTGGCCGTGGCTGGCATCGTACTCGGGGTCAGAGTGATCGATGTCCACGAAGCCACCCCGGTCCACTAGTGATAGATTGCCAACCTCGCCGTAAGTGTCGTCGTAGGCTATATTGTACTCCAGAGTAACATTCATATCCGTGCATTCAGTAATAGGCTCGATGAAGAGAATATCCTCGGTCCACTGGGCCCCGAATCTAAAGCTTTCAGCGGGGATGGTGTGGTTGCGGAACCCGATTCCGCCGTTTTTCGTGTCGACCACAAGTCCTTCAACTGCCTCCAGCCTGTCGTTCAGGACCACACTGGTAAGATGGCGATACTCGCCTATCAAATAAAGCGAGTCGCTCTGGACCCAGCTCTTCTCAGTGTCGTTCTTGGTCCGGTAGGTCCGGTATTCTATGTCGAAGATAGAGGAAACTGTGCGGCCGAGCCTGGACACTCCGCTCTCGAAGAACTCGTACAAATTCCGCGGAATACGCGTGTCGTATCCACTTGGCGCAATAACCTCTAAGTGTGTACCATTTGTTGCTATAGTTTGGTTCTGGTGCGAGTTAGGACAGGCGGCTTGCACCAGGCCGAAATCCTCTACGTACTCCTCGCTGAAGCATATACGACTGAAGCCCAGGGAGTCATGCCGTGGTACGGTTCCGAGGCCGAGTGCGGTGGTGTCCGGGCTGTATCTAAATGGAACGGGCGTCTGATCGTCCGAAAGAGTTATGCCCTCGTAGAGGCCTAGCGGAGTAACCACGCCAGCGATGCCTACGAGGAGGCTCGCCAAGACGACTCCATAGGATACAGCTGACACTCTCTTCCGCACGCCGCTTGTAGCTGTGGCGTCTGTTCGGAGAACTGTTGGCCAGTAGGAGTTGTGAATAACGCGGCCGACGACCGACCTGAGAAAGTTCAATGCGTTAGTGAATCTCGTCCAGCATTAGCGCGGGATAAATATCGTGTACCATGTCACAGCTGATTCACTTTCGGAAATGAATCCGATCAAAACCAACGGCCAGATAAATGACAAGAGTAATTGTATAGCAAAGGTTCCAAATGCGATGAGGGCCGCCACTTGGGATGTAGACAGCCCGCGAAGCTTGTCGTCCAGCTGCGTAATGAAATCCATTCTGCAGCCTCTCAGAGACCCTGCGTATTCTCTTGACTGCATGCAATTCCCTGTGTACTTATGTTTGGGCTTTAGGACTCGGGAAGGCCTCGCCCGCCGACCGGTCCTCGGTGGCCGAGCTTTATGGCTATCCAATTACCGTGTCTCTCACCCCCATTTCCTATTTCAAAGAGCCCACGAGAAATGGAAAAGGTGTGATTGTGCATGCTCCTAGCGAGAAACGGTCATTTTCGACGAGACTGTGCCAAGATCATGCAGCCGGTCATTGGTGAACAGAGCTGGATGCAACAGCGGGTATCGGACAGGACGGGGCGAAAGGGCAGCAGGCTCGGCGCTCGGCGTAATAGAAGCGCGTTCTTACTCTCGGATAAGCGGCGAGACGAAAGATCCCTGGGGAAGCCGGGCAGTCGGAGCCGACATAACTATCTTGCTCAATACACTGCTAAGTAATCTCCTCTCCCTACTTGGCTGAGACAGTAGCATTAACTTCTACTAGGGAGTTGCCGTATCGTGGTACTTAGAGCCCCTTTGCAACTATAAGTAGGGTTGGAAACTTATCATATGTTGACATTATAGCCAAGGAGGGTTGAGGCTCAAGTAGAACAGCTTATTCAACCTCTTCCACGGGAAAATCATATTCAGCTCTAGACGATGCCAACAGTGAGTTCTGTTCTGGATATGAAATTGAATGTATGCGACCCCTCAATTAATTCTCACAGTCCCTTATGATCGGCAGTCATTTGGGGATGAGGAAGTCGATAAAATGCTGCAAATCACAAAACGTATCTGAAGTGACGATTCTATACGAGGTATCAATTAGTCTCGACTGGGCCGCATCGGATGGGCTCGAAGAGAACACACCGTCCTGTCAGTAAAGTCGTCCTCGTACGCGTTCTCGAAACTTTCCTCGGTACCTTCCCTGTCGCGCTTCCTATTTGAGTACACGCAGAGGAAGCGGTAGAAGAAGGCGAGTAACACGGAGATGAGAGATGTTACGACCAGCACCGTGAAGCCGGGTGTGTATCGAGGCGCGTCCTCCTTCGTAAACAGCATGGGGCCGACGAAGTTACCTGTTCGTTATTAGCCGTTTCTACACTCTAGTAACAATAGAAGATAATAAGGTGAACATAGGGATGGCAAGGAGTTACCAAGGCAATAGCCGATATACATCCCCGCGGAAGAGAGAGACTTTTTGGTGTAGCCCGCGGTGTTGGATATCTGCAGACCCATAAACATGGCGTACCCAGAGCTAAACGCTGGCAAGATATAGATTGCAAAGAGTAGACCCCCCGTTTGCTCCACTGGGAGGAGCCAGAGGAGGAGAGACGCTGCAACAGTAACCATCATGGCGAGAACGAATAGGTATGTCCGGACGTTCCTAAACTTGGACGCGAGGTACCCCACGGTAATCATCATAATACACCCCGACGCACCGCTCGGCATCTTAAGCAGCAGCGAGTTGAGACCGCTAAAGCCCATGCCCTCAATGATGATAGGTATGAACGAGGACATGGGCCCGTTTGGGATCTGGGATAGGAAGGCAATGGCGAAGACAGTCCAGAACTTGAGGTCGAGAAGCAGCTCACGGACCTGCACGCCCTTGAGGTGGATGTTCCGTACGCCGGCGTTGTTGGTACGCAGGCGCGCGACCAGGATGTAGCGTTCGCGCTCGTTGAAGCCGCGCGCGCGTATGGGGTCGGGGGGTAGGATGAACCACAGAGCGAGGCCCCAAACGATGGTGAGGGCGCCGGCGAAGTAGTACATGTAGCGCCATGACGACACGCCGCCGTTGATCTGGCCGAAGCCCCAGTTGGCGAGGGGTGAGAGCATTGCTGCGAGGCCTGTGGCACTGTACCATATCCTGTAGAACCTTGTATTAGTGGCGGCTGTTTCGTGCCTTACTCGGAACTAATTTTATTTCAGTAGGTCGATACTGTCTGAACTTACCCCATGCGCATCGCCTGCTCGTTCTTCTTATAGAACCCTCCCTGAGTCAATGAGTCAGTGTTCACCCATCACAGCTGCGTCTCCCAAAGAGTTCGAAACTCACCACAATAACCATGAATACGGGGCCTATTCCGCTTTCGAGAAAACCGAGGAAGAACCGTTGGGTATATAAAGTCCGAAAATCAAAGCAAACGACAGTGAGAATGAGACAGATTCCCCAGAGAGTAACAATGAGAGACGCGACGCGCTCGAGAGGGAATCGCTGTGCAAGGGCCATGAGCGGGTAAGCCCCGACGACAAACCCGAGATAGAAGATGGAGGCGGAGAAGGAGTACCGGTCACCCTTGAGCAGGCCTAGGTCGTCCCGCATACCGAAGATCGCCGCCTGCGAAAGCATCGTCTTATCGTAGTGCTGTAGGCCGTACGTCATGCAAAGGACGGGCATGAGCCGCCAGTCCAGCCTGCGTCGGATACGCCTCTCCTCCTCCACTGTCCATTCTGGATCGCCGGTGTAAGCCCCGAGGACCTTGAGTGCTTCGTCCCGGTGGTGCGGGTTGAGAATAGAGGGGTTTTTCGGCTGGTCAGCTCTGCTTTGAGGTCTGCCGTCTTCGGCGGCCTTTTCGGCATCATCCGACATTTTGACTGTTCTGTTTGTGGACCTGTTCGTAAAGGCTCCTGTTGTATTACAGAACGGGTCTCGCCGTCCCAAGGTGACCATGAAGTGTATTATGTGAATAAAGTCGCAAAGTACTTTCTGGAGATGGTTTGATCATGATGGGCTACCAAACCCCACGTAGTCCTCTTCGGATATACGGTTCCGAGACTGGGAAAGGCCGCATCAAAGACGCGAGAGCCAAGGAATTTGTCTGACTCCCGGACCCTGGTAGACGTTGGTCCAGACTGCGGGGTTCCCCGGGCTTTACTGGAGATCAATGGGATATAACTACTCCGTAGACGACGCGCTAATGCGAAGAGTCGGCAATGGAAGCCGCCTGACTAGACGTGCAGTAGCGCCGACCAAAACTCATGGTGACAGTCCCCGGGAGATGGGGAGACTGGAATATTGGTTCGACTAACACGCGGGAAGACATTACGGTAAGCAGCGACGGATCGCGAGGCCCACCCCCACAGCGCGTTTTAATTGCCGTTCCACGGCCCCCCCGTTAACAATAGACGTAAGAGATGCTTTTCACTTATAGAACAGCAGACTCGGCTGTGAAATTGATATCAGCAATTGGTGTTATGACTTCAGTGAAGAAGCTGGGGGACGCAATCCTCTAACTCTGGTATTCCCCATGCTATCGTGTCGGATCCTTCGCTTCAGAGGGAGGTGAGATAGGAAAATAGGTACAATAGTTCGTGATTTGTTCCGACAGGTCTTGTGAAGCCCAAATTTTACGTCTCATAAACTCGCCGACAGCCTTCATCCAACATACTACGCAAGCATAACCGTCTTTCGACTACGTCCAGTCCATCGTTGCCTCGATTCCATTCTCGACCTCCTGTCTGCTCTCTGTCGCCACGTTAGCAAAGCCGTGGCCCCCGAACATAATAAAACCGCGAACTTACACTTCCAGCCCCCCAATGGGTATGGGGGGCCATATTCCCGCCCCATTGACAATTACACCAACTACCTCTATCCTACGGCTGAACTACAGGTCACGGCCAACGCCCCTAGGCCGGACGTACAACGAGAGTCTGTACACGGTATCGTTCACTTCCTTTAAAACCTCCTCCTCAGTCTATAACTTGACGATCGCCAGGACCGGACTATAAATTTACTCCCTCAGGAGCATTGCGTCGGGCCTTGGGTCGATGAAGATCTTAGCCTCGATATAGCGATCTTTGTCCCTCAGGGTTACCTCCTGTGAGGAGCGCGGCCGCCTTCTTTCCCGAATGATATAGTCCATAACAATAACAATCTCCTTCTGACCTTGGTGGGGTAGGGGATACGAGCGCGAGTCGGCCACCATAGGCTCCGCACCCAACATACCTGCCGTGCCCTTCACGATAGCCACCAGCTGATACACAAATCCATTTGCGATATCCTCATGTATATATTATCGAGTTCTGGTGGCACACTCCTATCCATTTACGTCAAGGAACTACAAGACCCTAAAAGGCGCCTTTTTCATTACGCGTCGGGAAACAAAGATGGGCAAGTTGTCACCTAGTTCCATTGTAACTCTCTTTAGGTTCGACTGTGCTGCTGCTACTCGGAATTTCGGGCCTGTGGTGATACTCCCAGTGAAGCTAATCTTGCGGATGTTCATGTGTGAGGATAGCGCGTCACCCTGGCCCACCAACGAGATAATTTTTATTTTGCAGGAATCGGACCTCTCTCCTATTTTCTTTTGCGTCCCTGTCGTCATGTTATCTGCCATGCAGCTCGCGCTGGCTGGGAGAGAGGAAAGACCGTTGCAGATCTTTTCATCCCTTAGTGTATGGTTCTCGCTGGCTAACATAATCTTCCTAGTCTGGGTCTTTTTTTTTTTTAGTTTTGGCGCTTGTGGTTGTTTTGGTCCTGGGCTGGAGTTTGGTTATGCTCTGTCTGCTCGTAGGAAACGGAGAAGGATAGTCACCTAATTAGCTGCTGGATATAGTCTTTGACGTTGATAAATGCCACGGGTATAGGCAATGAAACGTCCGGATACTGTAATAAACGCCTTTGAAATGGTGTTCAACTAGTAAGGCCCTATCGGTTACCCTTCGGTCTGTCGAGGTCAGCTGTGGGAATTGTGTGGGTCTCCCCTATTCGCACTCGATATGACAGGCAGAGGCGTCTGCATTGCATACTAGGGGGAGTGGCGTAGAGCGTCTACTACGTGGATCATGGCGTATCTGAGGTTCTTGGCGCGATAACCTCCTCTCGACTTTACTTAGTCCAGCCGGGACTTTGGGGTAAGGGATTTAAAACCTATGACTCTATCTATCTATGCCTTACTATCTAATGACACTTAGACACGGCCTAGTAAGGGCCTGAACAACCACAAAACCGTGTAAAGTAAGTGTGTTCTTAGTACTGACTCTGGCTTTTCCTGCTCTTCCGCATCGTAACAATGCTAATACGACTGATCTCGTCAATAGCATTTGTATTAAAAACGTATTAAAATGAGATATGAGGAGAATACCACATTTTATGCTGACGTGCAGACCCCATGATTAGATTAACTTATCAAGTTGGACGTAGTGTCTCCGCCCTGTCCCGCGCCACTCGGCCGTTGTCCCATTTATAGGTGGGGCACATCTGGCGCCACATTTGGAATCATCCATCTCTTAACATATCGACTCTGAACTTCCGAACATACCGCCATCGATCGAGGTCTACACGAACAACTTCCCGACAGATACGGACCCTCTCAATTTCCTTCCTTCTACTAAGACGGACCGGGGAACGAACTGAGAGTCCTGTAAAATGGCGTTCAAACCGGCCCTTATCGTGGTGGACGCCCAAGAGGACTTTTGCCCTCCCGTAAGCCTCCATCTTCCCCTCCATCTCCCACAATACCCATCCTTCAATAACACACGAAGTAAGAACAAACTAACCTAACGACCCAGAACGGCGCCCTCGCTGTGCCCGACGGCCGCGATGTTCTCCCTGTCATAAACACCCTCCTTGCCCTCCCCTTCCCCCTCAAGCTCGCAACCCAAGACTGGCATCCTCACTCACACACCTCCTTCTCCTCCAACCACCCAAACACCAACCCCTTCACCTCAAAACACACTATAATCCATCCCTCTGACCCCTCACGTTCCTATAGCACCACGCTCTGGCCGGATCATTGTGTCCAAAACTCACCCGGCGCCGAGCTCCTACCTGGCTTGCGAACGGATCTTCTTCATGATGTGCTGAAGAAGGGGAAGAGGGATGATGTGGAGATGTACTCCGCCTTTTACGATCCGTTCCGCCTGGAGGATTCAGGGCTGGCGGAGAGGTTGAGGAGTGAGGGGGTAGGGAGCGTGTTCGTGGTGGGGCTGGCGGGGGATTATTGCGTGAGGGCTACGGCACTGGATGCGAGGAGCGAGGGGTTTGAGGTGGTGCTTGTGGAGGAGGGAACGAGGTGCGTGGATCCGGGGGCGTGGGGGCGAGTTAGGAGTGAGCTTGAGGGGGAGGGGGTCAAGGTAGTCAGCGCGGAGAGTGACGAGGTGGCAAGGGTGAGGGCGTTGGGATCGTGAACCTTGCTTGCTTCAGAAACAGCTTAAGAGAATAATGGAGGACGGCGACCTCGGGATATCTACTGTATGGGGAGCGCGTGGAAGAAACCACGTATACCATTCCTATGTCCTTGTCTGCCGCAGTGGAGAGACATACGCAGGTTGTGCCGATGAGGCTGCTTGCTCTGTGGAGTCTATTGCTTGTACGTACGCGGCTACATTAAGACGAATTATACACACACACACACAAACACTTATTAAAGACTCAATAAAATAAGGCAGCGAACCACCAAGAACGATATACCGGGGATACCCCAACTAATCTAACCCCTCTTCGTCATCTCTAGCCCACCCGCAGCAGGCGTCCCAGTCCGCGTAGGCGGCGCCGACCGGTTATGCTGCATGTGGGCCCTGACGAGATGGCCAGCTGCGAGCGCGCTGCACAGACTCAGCTCGCCTGCGAGGACGCCGGCAGCCACGACACGCGCGAGGCGCCGCGCGTTCTCGCCCGGGTTGGTCGGGTGCGGGCCACGGACGCCGAGCATCTCGAGCATAGCGGACTGAGGCTCGAGGATAGTGCCGCCGCCGAGGGTGCCAACTTCGAGGGAGGGCATCGAGACGGAGATTTGGAGGGAGCCGCGGAGGCTGCGCAACGTTAGCTTAAAGCTCCTGGTCAAGTATGACTTTATGTTAGAAATGAGAGGGAAACCTACTTCTTCATGATGGTAATGCAGTTCGCGCTCTCAACTACCTGCGCGGGATCCTGCCCAGTGGCGATGTATATAGCCGCCACGATGTTCGCCGCCTGCGCGTTGAACCCGCCCACCGACGCCGCCATCGCCGACCCGATGAGGTTCTTGTCGACGTTGAGCTGCACCAGTGTATCCACGTCCGTCTTGAGCACCGACTTCACCACATCCCCTGGGATAATCGCTTCCGCAACAACACTCTTGCCCCGCCCGTCGATCCAGTTGATGGCCGCAGGCTTCTTGTCAATACAGTAGTTTCCCGACACGGAGATGATGTTCATGTCCTCGAAGCCCTCGGACATCATCGTCTGCAGGGCATGCTCCACGCCCTTGGAGATCATGTTCATGCCCATGGCGTCACCTGTGGCCGCCTTGAACCGGATGTACAAGTTCGTGCCGGCTAGCGCCGTCTTCATGCTCTGGAGTCGAGCGTAGTTGCTCGTCGAGTTGAACGCCTTCTTCATCGCCGACTGGCCCGCCTCTGAGTCGAGCCAGATCTTGGCCGCACCCGCGCGCTCCACCGTCTCGAAGCTCACGCAAGGACCCCTCGTCATGCCGTCGCCCGTCGACACTGTCACCGCACCACCGCCCGAGTTGATGGCCTTGCAGCCTCGGCTGACGCTCGCCACCAGCACGCCCTCCGTAGTGGCCATGGGGAGGAAGTAGCTCTGACCGTCGATAACGATGGGACCTGCAACGCCCACAGGGAGGGGCATGTAACCGATGACGTTCTCGCAGCAGGCCCCGAAGACGCGCTCCCAGTTATACCCGTCGTAGGGGAGCTTCGAGCGCTCGAGGAAACCGGTAAGGGCCGCCGTAACCTTGGTCCGAGAGATGATGCTCCGCCTGATCTTGACGGCGCGGGTGAAGTCCTTTAGCTTCTTCTCCAGAGCATATCCGGCGATCTTTCCGTTCATGGCCATGAAGACAAGCTCCTCGTCGGTCAGCTCCGGCGCGCGGTCCTCCTTGAGCAGGACTTCGAGCTCACCCATACTGCGGAGATCGGTGGAGTCTGGCGACGGGACTCTGTTGATTGGTTTCATAGAGAGGTCAGACTCGTCATCGGTGGCAGCGGGAGTGATCGGACTGGGCCCCGTGCCATTAGCAACAGGCGCGGGGGTGCCCTTCTGAGAGCCCGGCAAGTATTCTCCCAGAGGAAGAGACGCAGAGCTGGTATCGTTGAAGTCGGTCGCCTTCGCGAGCTCCTTGCGGTCGATCTGGCCCTCAGGAACGTTGGGATCCTTGATGCCCCAGCGGGCGACGTTGAAGAGGTAGCCGTTGAGACCCACGCTGAGAGCAAGCGCGACAATGATCCATTTGGAGAGGACAGGGTCTTCCAAGCTAGTGAGCAAGCTACCGACCATCCGTCCGCCGACTCCGTAGCTGCCTAGAGGATGCGAGTCCGACGGGGCGGCACCAGCGATGGACGAGGGTAGGGCATAGTGGACAGACGGGTACTCAAGCTCGTACTTGATGGGGGTAAGGATCGTCATGAGAACTGGAGTCTCGGCGGCAACAGCAGAGGCGAGGATAGAATCTAGACCGTTGGCCGCGACCTTGAAGGGGTCCACCGGCGGAGAAGCAACCACACCTCCGAGACCCTTGGCCCATGAGGAGATGTTGGACAGCGACGTGTTGCGGAAGGGGATGGTACAGAGGTTGAGTACGTTGATCAGAATGAAGCCCGAAACCATCAGCACCTTGAACTTGGGAACGCTGCTGCTCTTGACCTGCTGCCCGAACAGGCTCGTATCCTTGGGATCGCTGCCCGTGGCTACGTTCTCGGCAACACGGCGGCTCACACCATCGTCCTCCAGAGCCTTCCGCATGTCAACGTGACGCTTGATACGGTTAATCTCGAGCTTGATCATGAGGATAGCGGTGTAGAAGGTGAAGAGAAGAATGCAGTCGAAGAAGAGGATCCACGCCGCGAGGAAGCAGAACTGTTGGAGGCCGCCCTGGACACCAGACGCAGCGCCGAGAACGAGAACAGCGATCTCAATGGCGTAGTCCCGAACAATATCATACCCCTTGTCCTGGAGAGCTGCCTGGACGGCGTATTGGATGATATCCGGCTGCGAGATCTCCGACTTCTTGGCGTTCTTTTTGTTCTTGTCCTGGGCCTGGAAGCTCCTGTGCTCAACGGCATGGGACAAGACAGCACGCGTGAGAACAATGTTCTTCTCGAACCCAATCGTGACCACGAGGAAGGGAAGGCCCTCGGAAAGGAGGACTAGGCTGATGGGCACGCCGAGCTTGGTTGTCACAATCAGACCGAAGAGGAAGGCGAAGACCGAGGAGAAAAGCACGCTAGTAGCGAGCCAAAAGTTCGATCCCATACGGCGCATGGAAAGGAAGAGTGAGACAAAAGTGAGGTGCATGGAGATGTAGCCGAGCACCATGATAACGATATCCAGAGTCTCCGCGTTCTTCAAGAGGTCAAGGAACTCGCCCCAGGCGTTGTTGGCCCACTGGATAATGGTGCTGCGTGTATTGACGCGCGCCGCCTTCATAATCCACATCTTGGTCTCACGGCCATCCGTCTCGTCCTTCTCCTCGCCGTTGGCGATCTCCTGCGCGGCGACCAGGAACTCGGCGGCCTCGCTGTACGACACCGCGAAGGCCAGGGTGCTGTCCTGGGAGTAGGCGGTCAGGGAGTTGTCAGTGGTAGGGAGAGACCGGATCGAGAGGTTCTGGGGAACCGGGATGGCCTTCGGGTTCGGGGGACTGGCGGCTGACTCCTCGGAGCGCGAGTCGGGGAAGACAAAGGTCAAGAGGGCCTGATGGTCGTACGCGGCGTCCAGTCCGGAGCTCGCATCGGCGGCCTCGACGGCCTGCCACTTCCATGCAGTGTCGGGCCCGACGCGGAGGCTGCGGCTGCCCTCGACGAGAGAGGACCAGTCCGCCTTGCCGACGTTCCAGCTGAGGTCTAGGAGGCGCTCCTGGAAGAGTCCGACATAGGTGGTACTCGCGAGGAGGGCGACGATCACGACGGTGTGGATAGGGTGCATACACGCGAGCCGCGACAGGAGGCGGAGGAGCGGCGTGACCTTCTTGTTGAGCCAAGACGGCGCCGCGTTGGGGGCCGACGGCTGCTCGCCGCGGAAGCGGTGCGGCAGCAGCGTCGAGGATATCATATCGACGACGGGCGAGAGGAGGTACTTGGCGGTGCCGCTAGAGCATTGGGGGTCTGGGTATGGTGAAGAGTCGGCAGCGGGGGCGGAAAGATCGAGACGTTGCCCGTGCTCTTCTGGTGGGAGAGAGGGACCGGGTGAGGGTGGAGGGTAGAAGTGAGAGTGGTTGGCGTGGAAAGCAGCTCCCATTGTTGAAAAAGAGTGGGACCTGCGGCGAAAAAAAAAATTATTTCGTAATATTAGGGGGACCCCCAATTGAGAGGCAATCAACCGATGATGCGCCGCGCTGGGTTTTGGTGAATTGACAGCAGGGTTATAACAGGGGGCCGCTAGCGATCTTTCACCGCTAAGGTCAAGCTAGGCATGCTGCATATAAAAGCTCGGTGGCAGTGCAACTGCTGTTCTTCACAGAACATCCCTCCAAGGCAACCAGAGTTCTCTGTCACACTGGGAAACAAGCAGACGCAATCCTTATAACTTTCATTGATCCAAGCCTTCCATCCTCTCCTTGCATATCCAGGCACAGTACGCTAGAATGACGCATGATATAGCAATGCCAAACAATATCACACCCAAGCTCTGTCTTTGATATAGTTCCCCTCCTCTTCGTTCATTCTGTGCTGAGATTGGGCGGGCCTCAGCGCCAGATCCACAGAACAAACTAATCGACTAGCCCCTCCAGAGCCGAGACGAAAAGCCTCGGCCGAGCCCGGGTGGGAAAGCCCTCAACACCCCGCTCTGTCGCTCTCGGGTTCTGGGGAATGGAGATACTCGGAGAAAGATGCGGGCTGCGACCTCGCAGCGTCTCCTCGACCCGCGTCCTGCAGGAACCCCTCTGCCGTCCCACATTATCATCTGATAAAACGACCTGCCATCGGGCGCCTGGTGGAGAAAAGTTCCTGGGAAACAGGGCTAAAACGCCATTAATCTCCACTGGCGCCGCTAGTGTAGTTGGGAGCGTCTCCGCCGCTCCGGAACCGGCGATGGCTGAGAAGCTGGAGTCCCCGCAGCAGAAGTCTGGCCTGTGCCGCCAAGCCAGGTTCGTTCAGCCACCACCGCGGACGAACGTATGGCGTCTTCGAATACACATTCTACAGCTGGGCGGCCCCAAGCATCATTGGTGCAAATCTCGGTGAAGACGCGGCATGAACCTGGCCAAGCGAGGAATTTTTCGTCACCATCACGCCGCCCACCGTCCGTCTTCATTTCAGCCCTGGAGCACCTGGTTTGCTGACGTCAACCGATGGCTGAGTCCCGGGAACACCGTGTTGGCGATCGATTGAGCTCGGCGCGGCACATGTGGCGACTCTAATCTTTGGTTCGGCATCCTTGTGGTGTTACTATGTTGATACGAAAAGAACGTCATCATGTTTCGAGGCTGCTTATAAGCATAACCGAGTAGTCCAGAGCAAGGCTTAATACGTTAATGCCTTCTTCAGAAGCGGACTTACCGCCACCAACGTAGCAACGGCCATGCAGGAATCAACAAACGGGGCTCACCGGCTCCAGAGAGGGTGGAATGCCGTCCACGCCGCGCCCCATTGCGCGGGCATGATTATCCGCCGGAACGCCAATAACTCGGAATCTCTTGATATCCTCTGCGAATAACATCCTGGCAGCAGACGTCGCACACCGCCCTTTCCCACCGCCTCGACTCACAGGGTCGCTCGGCTTCACCATACACTTGTCATGGAACGCAAGCTTACGTACTATAAGTTTTTTTTATTTCAACCGCAAGGAGAGTATACGAACAGGACAACAACCTGTAGCTCGTTGGCAACCTTCTTCAGAGCCATTCTGAATAGACCCGATTCCCTGGGCCGTCAAGTTCGCCGCGGTCACCATCATCAAACCCGTCCATGTCCCTGATCGATTCCCAGCTATTCTCTCTGAACATCTTTTTGAGAGCGTCGGATGCCGCCTGGAAGAACTCTGGCAGCTCATTCCCGGCTTCATCCCGCCCAATGCATCTCAGAACCTGTCCGTCGTCCGGCTTGACGACATAGTCCGCCGCGTCGCCTCGGCTCACGACTATGTCCGCTGCATCCTCGTTAACAAACCCGTATACGCTGTCGATTTCGTCGCTCGCGTCATCGCTCTCCACTCCCACTGGAGTTAGCGTGATCCCCGCGTCCCGAGCGACCTGCCACAGCTCGTCTGTATCCGTGTAAGCCCAGTAGTACTGGTCAAGCTTGATCTCAACTCCGCCCCCGTACGGCTTGAACCTGTGCTCAATAGCTTCTTTCCATCGACTGGCGGACGGCAAGTGTAGCCACGCGTCCCCGTCCCCAGCCGTTGCATGCATCCAGAGCCGCCGGTACCCGTCGGCCTCGAGAAGGGACCCGAAGCAGTCGGTAGTTTGATGTCCTGTCCAGGGGCTTCCACCTGTCCCGTTAAAGACCTCGAGGAGGTCAAGCTGTAGGCCGGGAAACAGGCCGAGGATAGCGCCCAGGTGAAAATGTCGGATGCCCCTGGGAATGCCCTCCCTCCAATTATTGAGATCCTCCTCGTCCGAAGCGTCATCCTCCTCCTGGTCGGCATCGGTGACGCCCCTATACGGCTTCAAGTTGAAGCCCACCGGGATGTGCGAAACACGTAGATGTCGGAGCTGCGTGACCCGTTTTGGGCCCAGCTTCATTAGGATCTTCATCACGATTGCATTTGAAGCACAATAGACTTGCACATTGGGGAGGAGGAGCGGCTCGGCTTCGCGGTAGAATTGGCGGCAGACCGAGAGGATGGCCAGGCCGGGATCATCCTCAGGCGCTCCAGACCTTCTCCAGAGTCCGCGCGAACATATGGTGACGGATCGAAAGAGGGCGATGAAAATGACCTGGCGAATTTCTGGGGGTAAACGGAGGAAACCTGGCACTCTTGGCTGGGCGGCCATGCTTGAAAGGACCGGCTTGGCCAACGAAGATGCCCGCGTGAAGGATGGAAGTAATCTGTATCGTCTTACATTGACTACATAGGCGCGGTGACGGTTTATTTATCCGCGTCATGACGGCATGCATGCTGGGTACCAATGGCAGGGCTTCGATCCTTCTGCGACAGGCAGCAGCTCCCGCCCCCACCCTGCAGACACTCAGCCTCTCCAATTTGACTGCCCGACATGGCCACAGACCGCCTAGATCTGTCGGACCTCCTTGCCCACCATCTCCGGCCGCTCAACCTCCCACTCGTCCCTCAGCACCGCGAACGTCAAGTCTGAGATCAGCAGGCTCTGCGCCAGGCTCCACACGAGCGTGATGGCGTAGAAGAAGTTGGCGTTGCCGCTCCCCGCGTAGATCCACAGGTGGTAGAATGCCGGGCCCAGTACGCTGGCGTACATCAGAGTCGCCGTCGCTACAAAGCTGTACCTCATCAGCCGGAAGACGTGTCTGTAGAGGGGCACCATACCCAGGAAGAGGCTGATGTCGGCGATGGAGGGGTAGGGCTTGAAGATGGAGAAGATGCCGAGTAAGATGGTGAGCACGGCGAGAGGCTGGGTGCGAATACGAATGGAGAGCCCGCCGACGTAGGAGGAGAGGTGCAGCCAGAAGACGCCGAGGAAGAAGGCGCGGAAGGAATCGAACATCTCGATGAAGAAGTACCACCAGAGGCCGACGTTGGGGGTGAGGTCCGTGAGGGTAAGCTGGATGCCGTATGTGCTCCAGATGAACTCCCACGAGTTGTCAGTGATGGCGAGAGAGATGCCGAGGAGGAAAGCGATGCTGCCTAGAACTACGGCAGAGTTGGTCCTATAGAACTTGGAGGCGGATTCTGTTCGGCGCGTCGCGGGCTGGCGGTCGTAGCAGAGGAGTAGGAGCGGTGGCGCAAGAAGGAGCGGGTACATGGCGAGGTAGGAGGCGAAGGATATGGCGACCATGGATGAGAAGGGCCTGCCCTGCACAGCCTTGGATATGGCGAGGAGTATCATGAAGTTGGTGAAGACGCTCGTCGACCGACCGAGGCATGTGGCTACAGTGAAGGGGTTAAACAGGTAGCTGGGAGCTCCGGGTCAGTACCGAATCCTACATAAGAACGTTTCCCTCGAAGTACTGCTACTTACAACGCTGCGACTATCAAACCGCACCAACGCTTGTCCCGCCTGGGTGACTTGAAGAGCCGCGAGGCCCCTGCCTCACCCGAGTCCGCTATGGTCGCGAGCGCATCCGCGCTAAGTATATCCACAGCTATGTAGAACAGGTGCGTGAATATCGGAAGCGCAGAGAAGTCGGGGAGGAGCGAGAAGAGCGGCAGAAGGAGAGGCGCCTGGTGGAAGACGCCGCCGTGGTAGGGAGAGACGTTGTGGTTGTAGAGGTAGAGGCCTTCCTGCACTATAAATTGGAGGTAAATCAGCAATTGTAGCTAGTTGAAATCCATACAAGCAGCGAACGCAACAACTTACATCTCTTGAAGCTCGTCACCGGCGTCGACACCTCCACGCGCCCCATCAAGAGATTCGCGAGCCCAGGGAAGGCCACGAAAAGGAGCAGGCGGAGGGCCGCAGCGGCGAGGTAGAGAGACTGCTTCTTGGCCCCCGATGACATGGTACCGGTGTTTTCATGCGAGGTCCATCGCCAGCGGGATGGTGGAAGTCGGGGATCGTCGGGACTGCGGGCGCGACGGAGCGTTTGTGGAGGTCTTCCGACACGTTCGCCAGATGTCCCTGTCAGCCCTGCGGGGCCTTGCACGGGTGCTGGTCCAATTGATGAGTTTCTCTGCAGAGGCTGCGGCCAGCAGGGTGGCGCCTAAAACTACACTGAGCCCACCGCCCTAGTCGGCCAATCAGCAGCACCTAGCAACAGACAACGGCCCCAACCACCGTCCAGACCGAGTAAGCGGTCACACCAGGCAGAAAAAAAAGTACCGGCAGGACGAAAAAAAAAAGTGCCAAACCCCCACTATCTCCGAACGAGCGCTTCTCCCTGCTCATCCACGGAAACCCCGTCTCAATACGGACACTCAATTCAGCCCACCATGCCGCGGATGAAGAAGAAGGGCCAGGCCGGCGCGGCCAAGAACTACGTGACGCGCAACCAGGCGGTTCGCAAGCTCCAGCTCAGCCTGCCGGACTTCCGCAAGCTGTGCATCTGGAAGGGCATCTACCCGCGCGAGCCTCGCAGCCGCAAGAAGGTCAGCAAGTCGTCCACCGAGTCGACGACCTTCTACTACGCCAAGGACATCCAGTATCTGCTACACGAGCCAATCCTCAACAAGTTCCGAGAACAAAAGGCTCTCGAGAAGAAGATCTCGCGGGCGCTCGGGAGGGGCGACTTTGGCGATGCGAAAAGGCTCGAGTCCAACGCGGCGAGGCCCGAGAAAACGGGAAAGCCGCACTACACGCTGGACCATGTCATTCGCGAGAGGTACCCTACTTTCGTCGACGCCCTCCGCGATTTGGACGACTGCCTATCTATGCTCTTCCTGTTCGCCAACCTACCCTCGACCTCGTCCGTTCCCGCCAAGATGATCGCGCGGTGCGAGCGCCTCTGCCTCGAGTTCCAGCATTACCTCATTGTATCCCAGTCGCTGAAGAAGTCTTTCCTGTCGATCAAGGGGATCTACTATCAGGCGAACATCCAGGGAGAGGACGTCCTCTGGCTGGTACCGTACAAGTTCAAGCAGAACCTTGCGGGCGACATCGATTTCCGCATAATGGGCACCTTTATCGAGTTCTACATGACCCTCCTCGGCTTCGTCAACTTTAGGCTGTATACCTCGGTGGGGCTAAAGTACCCTCCCAAGTTCGACACGGCCAAGGACGACGAGGCGGCTGAGCTTGGCGCCTTCACGCTCGAGGGCAAGGGCATTGAAAGCGAAGAGTCAAAGCAGATTGCCAATGGGACTAAGAGCGAGCACCAGCCTAACCCGAAAACCCAAGCTGTGGTCAACAAGATCGTCAAGGAACTTAAGCCCGCAGACACGGACGACTCGGCCAAGGCGGTTGCTCAAACCGAAGCCGCCGAGGAGCACACGGATGGCCTAGACAAGTTCGAGCCGGCGGCGCCCGGCGGCGACGTCCTTCCCCAGCCCGAAGCGCGGGCCGACGACCCTAACGCCCTCTTCTCCAATTTCACCTTCTTCCTCTCGCGCGAGACGCCCCGCCAGCCCCTCGAGTTCATCCTTCGCTCCTTCGGCTGTAAACGCATCGGCTGGGACGCAGTCCTCGGTGGCGGCGCTTTCACCACCAACGAGTTGGACCCGCGTATCACCCACCAGATCGTAGACCGCCCGGTTGTGCAGCCTAGCGCCGCCGAGGAGGAGGACGGCGAGGACAACCAAACGAATCAGCGCGTCGGGGGAAACAGGGTTGTGGGCCGGATATACGTCCAGCCGCAGTGGGTATGGGATTGCATCAACGACGAGGAGTTGAAGAGGCCTGACCTTTACGCGCCGGGCGCGGCACTCCCACCGCATCTAAGTCCGTTCGTGAGGAGCGTTCCTGGGAGGTATGACCCCACGAAGCCGCTCGAGGAGCAGCTTCCCGAGGGCCACGAGCTGGAGATGGCGAGCGAGGATGAGGGAGAGGATGAGAACGGCATGGATGTCGACAATGGCGATGATGAGAGCGCTTTCGGAGGCTTCTCTGCTGATGAGGATGAGGGATCTAATGAAGATGAAGAGGAGGAAGATGACGAGGAGGACGAGGATGCGGCCCGCCGGCGCGAGATCGAGGCCGAGCTCTCTGGCAAGCCCCTCAAGAAGAAGGAGCCCAGGCCGGACGCCGCCAAGCAGGAGAAGAAGAAGGCCTTGGCTAAGAAGGCGAGGGAGGAAGAGGAGGAGTTGGAGAGGGCCAAGGGAATGTTGAGCAAGAAAAAGAGGAAGCTGTTTGAGAAGATGCAGCACAGCAACAGCAAGAAGAGCGAGGAGGACATGAGGCTGATGGCCAAGAGGAGGAAGTTGGAGAAGAAGGCGAAGGCGTAGTAGGGCTGCGGTTTTGTTGCTGAGTTAGATATAGTGTGGGTAATTGGGCGTTTAAAAGGTGCTGTATTATTGATGTGTTTGTCTTCGCCCTGCTGTGAAGAACTACGTTGTAGAATCTAGCCCGTTACTCGGATTCTATGAGTCCCCCAGAGAAGCAATATCCCTGGTCATTCTCATCCTCTACCTTTACGCTCTTTCCTCTCTTCTTACGTCTCCCCCGTCCTCTCTCCTCTTGTGCCCCCTCCTCCCGCATCACATCCTGACCCCTCCACCCCCTCCTCGCCCTAATCGCCCTCAAAAACCCATCAACATGCACACCATTCTCCATTTCATCCTCAGAATCCTGCTCCACCCCCGCGCCCTCGTCACCTCCGTGCACCAGCTCCAGATGGCGCATGAGGCCACCCCGCCGGGAGAAGGCGTCCACCGAGCGCGGACAGGTGTGATGGGGGCAAACGAGGTGCGGGGTCGAGGAGCGGGAACGGGAACGAGTGCGTGACCGGGAGGCGGCGGGAGTTTGGCTGCGGGCGGTTCCCGATCTTGAGCGCCAGGGGGGTCCGTTGCTACGCGCTGCGTCGCGCGCCGCGAGGCGCATGCGCGTTATCTCTGCGAACTGCTTATCATCCTCTTCCAAGGGGACCTCTCCGCCTGGGAGGATTATTATATTCCTATCGCGTGCAGGCGAGTGATCATTCAGAACCCGCAATTCCATGCCCTCGCCAAAGATATTCGCACATCGCTGCGCCGCACGCTGAAGGGCAGCCGGCGGAAACCCCGCTAGGGACGCGGCGCCGAGGACGGTGCGCCAGTCGCGTGGGACAGGGCGGTTTAGCCGCGAGGCGCGCCGGCGAAGGATCCGCTCGGGGAGCTCCCCTATCCTTAACGAGGGCTCTCCCTCGAGAGGGATAGGCGTGGGGGCTTCCTCAGGGTCCGCTGGTGCCGGGGGCGCGCTGGCGTGACGGGGTTTCTTCTGGGGCGAGGGGAGGGGCGTCGTATCGCTGGGCTCGGCTTCTGAGAGGGTGCTGGGTGGGCGGGGTCTCTTTGAAGCACGCTTACGGGAGCGAGATCTTGAGCCTGTGCGGAGGCTCTCGTCAAGCTCCGTCTCTCCGTCTTCGCTGCCATCGTTCTCGGTTCTTTGTGTTGTGGCGACCATCATGTTATGCAGCACCGTCAAGGTCTTTTCCAACTTTGTGACGATATCGCTCACGGCGGGTTTTAGGATGGCGCTCGCGGTGTCATCGTCGTCTGTCGGAACAATTCGAACCTCGGGCCCCTGCCGGCTTGCCTTGGCCCCCGGATCGGACAGTGAGTCTTCCATTTCCGAGTCGGTGCTGTCCGCTTCCGTGGATATTCTTGGCTTCACATCAACTTCGTCATTAGAAGCACAAGTCTCAGCCTCTGCATCGCCGGGGTCTTGCTCGTCAGAGCTCTCCTTCTCAATCTGGCCCCTCGCCGTAAATGTTTTGTTCGCGAGATGGAGAATATGCCCCTCAATCTCTTCGGAAAGAATGCTCCTCGGAAATACCGTCTGCGTCTTCCGGTACGTGAACTGGCTGTCCTCGTCGAGGGGCTGTACGGGCATGAAGTCATCAGGCGGCAGCTCACTCGGTTTCACAGGCCAAGCAGTCCATTCCCTCGGCGGGACCCAACGATCCTCGTTCTCCTCGTAGCCTAGCTACATTTTGCATTAGCACATATTCGGATCGGGGATAATCATTTAATAACCGGGCAGTCCGAGCCCAGAGGCCGGTGGAAAGGACTCACGAGCTCACCCTGGCTCCCGATCTTCCTCCTCTTGCCTTTCCTCAGGGCAAACGCATTGTACAGATGCACCGATAGGTCGCTGTTCCTGCGCGCCTCCAGAGTCTCGTGCACAGAGCGGTCGTCCCGCGTGAGAGAGAGCCAGGTGGATCGGGTGCCGCGCCAGCGGTTCGGGCGGGAATTGTGGAGGTCGTCGGAGGAGAGGGAGGCGATGGAGGCAGTTGTTTTGTCCCATTCTGGGGACTCATCTCTTGGAGTTACCATGTCGGTTTATGTATGTCCCAGCTTAAGTTGGGATTGTGTATGTCCCACAGGCCTGATAAGAAAAAGGCCGCTTCATTGGGAGATCTGCAGAGAGTCTCACCAAGATGTAAGAGGGAGGCGATTCTGTAGGAGGCGAATTCTAGTGCATCGACTTCTCCCCGGTGTCTTCCTTTTCGGAGGCCGCCCAAACCCTTCACTCGATACGAGATAAAAAGGAAGCAGAGGCGGTTTGATAATTCGGAGTCAAGCAGCACCTCTTGAGGTTGATGTGACGGGGCTCACCGAAGCAAGATGAAAATTCTGCTTATATAAACATGCCTCACCGTTCACCGAGATAGTCTAGTTTCATGGGCCAACCATCGCTTCTTCCCGAGATTCCCGCTTCTGTCTTCGCGTACCAAAGTTATTCCACGAATCACGGCTTTTTTACCGCCGCGAGTTTCTTCTAGGATATTGCGTACGTATATTTCCTACGGCTGGGGAGCTGGCGAAGGCTTGCCCTTCTCGCATCAATATAGAGAGCACTCCATCAGTCGCCGACCGATTCGAGAGAAGAAATCGGATGAGTCTCATCGCTTGATCCGTCCATGGCCCAACTGAAGGACAACAGGAGTTTTCTCGACTTTTCCATACACAAACGATGATGTAACGTAACAACTTGCGAATAATGGCGTTCAGTCGTCCTTCGTTA
Organism: Microascus cirrosus; assembly: GCA_030271035.1. Lineage (NCBI taxonomy): Eukaryota > Fungi > Ascomycota > Sordariomycetes > Microascales > Microascaceae > Microascus > Microascus cirrosus. Next base: position 163,442 of record JAMBUN010000262.1, on the reverse strand, counting down.
AGGCCGTGTCCCCCCAACCACCAGCGAGCCACCACTTCCTGTTTCCCTCTTCTTCATGGTTCATATCCTTCCCAAGAACGGATCAGTGCCCCACGGCTATGTTCATCTCCAAAGGGACCTTCTCCTCCTCCCGGCCCGGCACCTTACCCCGGGTTCTGCAAGGGCCTGGCGAATGCAATATGGCACCTCCCCTTAACCGGCTATAGGTTGAGGCTGCTATTAACCGCATGCGACGTATGTGGTCCCTCTCCTCGGGCGAGCCTCGCTGCCGAGATCCACTAATACTGCAGCGCAATCTATATCCAATTCGTCCCCTCCGCCAGCTCCCATTTCGGGATCGCGGCTTTTAGCCAGAACCACCCTCCGGAACCGTAATATGAGGACGCGGACAAACTCAACCGCCCCGCTGGGCGCGAGCTCTTCCATGTTTAAATGGTCCTTGCCCCCTTCCTAGCACCATGCCTTTCACGATCCTGGCCCAGTCTTCCTTGAAATACTCTTGGCTGTGCTTGTGAAGTCCTTCCTGCTGCGAAGCGTTGCCAAGACACCCTCCCGGTCCCACGGTTGCAAACATGCGCTTCCTTGGCGCTGCCTTGAAGGGCTTGACCCTCCTCGCGCTCACCACCTGCGCCGCCTCGGCCCCGTCGTTTCAGAAGCGCCAGAATGAGTCGGACTACCACTGGGTCCCGACGTGGACGTCCATGCCCCAGCTCGTTGAGCCGCAGAACCTGCCACCCGCGCCGTTTGTACGCCTTGGCCCCCCAAGCCACAGCTGGTTGTAAACTTACGAAGGAGTCCGGCACTAACTTACATGATGTAACAGACCGGTGGTGCTCAGTTCCAGGGCGCCACTCTCCGCCAGACTCTCCGCATGACCGTCGGCGCAGAGAGGATCCGAGTCCAGATCTCTAACACATTTGGGCAAACAGAACTCCCCATTACGGCCGCTACCCTCGCACTTCCCACTGGCGGCGCAGCTGGTGTTGGGGGTATTGACACGGCAACTCTAGTAGACCTCACGTTTGACGGGCAGGCCTCCGTGTCTGTCCCTCAGGGACAGGTCATCTACTCAGATCCCGTCGATTACCCGATCGAGTCCCGCTCCATGCTCACGCTCTCCCTGTACCTCGAGACCGGCCAGCAGGGAGGAAGTATCACCGGTCATCCCGGCAGCCGCACGACGTCCTGGATGGCGAACGGCAACGCTGTTAGTGAGGCGGACGTTTCCGGCGGGAGCACTCTCCACTGGTAAGTGGTCTCTCTGGCTTTAGTTTCGAGCTCGGGCCAATGGGCTAATGATCAATGGCAGGTACTTTGTGAGCGCCGTTGAGATCTGGGCTCCCACTGACACTGGCGCCCTCATCATCCTCGGCGACAGCATTACCGACGGCCGCGGCAGCGAAGACGACCAGAACAACCGGTGAGTTCCTCGACCAACGCCTCGTTCATTCGCTCCGACGAGACTGAATGCTGACCAATTATCTTCAGGTGGCCCGACCTCCTCCTCGACCGTATGCACGCGGAAGGCATCACCAACATCCCCATCGGCAACCAAGCCGCAGGCGGCAACGCCGTCCTGACCGGCGGTCTCGGCCCCACTCTGATGACCCGCTATCAGCGCGACGCGCTCGAGCAGCCTGGCGTCAAGTACATCATGATCTTCGAAGGAGTCAACGACATCGGGAATGGGCCCCAGGACCAGGGCGGCGCCCTCGCCCTCGCGGACAACCTCATTCAAGCCTTCCAGACCATTATCGACGAGGCCAAGGCACTGGGAATTGTCACCATTGGGGCGACGATCACGCAGTTCTCGGGGCAAGGGCAGGCATACGGGGGACCGGGGAGAGAGGCGGCAAGGCAGAGAGTCAACGAGTGGATCATGACAGGCGGTGCGTTCGATCACTCCGTAGATTTTGCGGGGATGATTGGGCAAGGGGATGCGCTATTGCCGCAGTTTGATGGCGGGGATCATTTGCATCCTAACGTTGCCGGATACCAGGAAATTGCGGACCAGTTCCCTCTGGATATCTTCACGGCTTAGAGCAATAGGGCGAGACTAGTTGTAGGGTAGAAGAGGCGGGTGTGGATAAATACGACGGGAGCTCGAATATATTGAACATGGATATTCATATGCACTTTCAGTCTATATCCGTGTCTTCTCCGATCTCGTGGCAATGATACGATGACTTCCGCAGTTACATGCCGATTGAATCAAACATTGCACCATTCTGTTTCTCCCAGTCTAAACATAAGTCCCGCTCGTTATTGTAACCACCCTGTCCGTTCCCCATGGCAACGTCATGGCCTCGGTTCACCCTCTCTCCTCGAAAGCACTGTCTACAGTCTACTTACGGGGGGTGTATAAGAGTGTTCACTCCGAGGGAGCAAAAGTATCAGACAGAATCCTCCGGATGCCCCGAGTGGCCGTACACGCCGAAGCGCCCCGTGGCACTGGGAACACTAGGTGAGGTTGTCTCCACAGGCGCAGTTGGTTCCGTGCAGAAGTAGTTAGTCCAAAAGAGCTACGGTGAAGTCAGCATCCCGCGTTACCTGCCCTCTTTCACTTCCTTTCTGCTGACGTTGGGAAGATGGGTTCAACTCACTTTTCCGCTGCAGCAGGCCGCCCGTCGTTCCACGTATGCTACGAAGCAGTCTTTCTGGAAGTCCCGGAGGGACTTATATTCCTCAGGTCCTATGACTGCCAGGCGCCTCTCGTTAGATCAGGGGGGCAGTTGTGAGGAATGGTAAAGGAACGCGAGGTGGGATGAGGGGAGCTTACGGACGCGGCAGCCAAAGCCAAGGCCCCAAAACAAGTTCGTGCAGCAGTAGGGCTCACTGTATTCCTTAATCGGGCAGATCTTGTACGGGGCGGAATCTCCGTCTTTTTGTTGGTCGTCTTGCGCGAGAGCTGAGGCGGCGAAGGCCACCTTGAGGAGGATGAGAGGAGAGGGGAGCATCGTGGACGGCAGCTGGCGACTATCAGGGTTAGGCGATGGGGTAGACTTGGGTGTAACTGTCGGATAAGTGTCCGTCGGGGATCAGGACCGTGCTAGGAGACGTCCGTGCAGGTTTATAAGAGGAGGCCCGGCATGACCGCAAAAATTCCCAAGTATTAGAGGCCAGCTCCATAAACGCGAAGCCATACGGTGGTCGCTAACATGACAAGTGCACTACACCGGGCTCGGTCGTGCCTTCCATCTCCTCATGAGACATCACGGGGTGGCTCTATAGCCGAGGCGCCCCAGATGGAATGCCCCGCAGGGAAAGCTCGTCGGACCTGTTGCACGGATAAGGGTTCTTTGTATACGGAGTACAAGCCACATTGGTATTCCCGGCAACCTCACCCAGGCTCAGAGTAACTATAGATTTCTATAGTATAGGGGTACCATTCGTGACAGAGATTACCAATTCTTGTACGAGTCGAGAGTAGAAATGGAGAGGTGACGACGCCCGCCTAGAGGCAGACATTTTATGTCACTTACACCTCATGCGCACGGGCCATGCGATAAGATAACGCCATTTCCAAGCTCCCACCACTCCGAAACCCCTGCACAGCTCCCACCGCGGAACCAAGAAATCCATCGAGACGACCCAATCCCAAGGCCGCCTCAATCCAATGGCGCGCCGACTCCGAGACGGCCGACCATGTACAACCGCGACAACAGGATAATGCGCAAACTACTCGGCCGCGTCGCAACTGACAGCTCGGCGGACTCGCCCACTGGCAGCAGCACCGTCGGCGTCACCAGCGCGCCGTCCATCGCGCCTACGTACCGCTCCAGCGTCGCGCAGAACGCCGTATACCCCGCCGGCGTCCCTATCCTCTGCCTCGATGCCTCGCCCGACAAGCGCTCCGCTGTGCTCGCTGGCCGCTACGTCCTCAAGACTGTCAACGTTGACGGATTGACCATCTCCGAGGGCGTCGATATGAGGGCTGCCATCTCAGCTCAGGCCGCCGGCGGGAAAGGTGGCGCGAGCTCGCTAGCCGATCAGCTGTCGATTAAGGACGTCAAGTGGCACGGCGATGCGACAATCTTCACCGCGTGCTCGAACGGCAAGATATTCTCGTACGACCTCACGAGACTCGGGACGGGGTTCGACTTTGTGCAGACGAGGGAGGACTCGCGCCAGGTTAATACGTTAGACATCAACCCGCATAGGGGCTCATATCTACTCTCCGGCAGTCAGGATGGGATTGTTCGGTGCATCGATATTAGAGCGCCGCAGCCGAGCTGGACGGGAGGCTTGACGTTTCGCGCCGTGCAGGCGTTCAAATGCAATGCGGACGCCGTGCGGCACGTGAAGTGGTCGCCCACCGACGGGCTGTGTTTCGCGTGCGGGACAGAGTCGGGGGTAATTATGAAGTGGGATATCCGTAAGGCGGGTAGTCCGCTGCTGCGACTGGCGGCGCATGATAAGAGCTGCTCTTCCATATCGTGGCATCCAGATGGCGACTATCTAATGAGCGCGGGGTGGGACAGCAAGTGCCACGTCTGGAATATGAGCAAGCCGGACAAGCGACAGAAGGCTAAGTGCTCGATTTCGACTCCGGCGCCCGTTTCCACCATAGCCTGGAGGCCCGGTCTATGGTCCGCAACAGCCCAGGGGAAGCGGGTCGCGCAGGTTGCTGTCTCCTATGATGACAACAGCCAGAAAAGGTACGGGATGAACGTCGTGCATGTGTGGGACTTGGCCCGCCCGACGATGCCCTTTAAGGAGATCGAGCGGTTTGACTCGCCGCCCGCTAGCCTCCTCTGGAAGGACCAGGATATCCTCTGGACTGCTGGGCGCGACGGGTTATTTAACCAGTGCGACGTTGCCTTTGCGCCGAGGGTCCTTGATAGACAGTCGCTCTCGAGCATGTCTTTCTCACCGAGAGGCGACGTCATGATGTTCCTCGATGAACGGCCCGATGCGCTAAGGCCACGACCCCCGCCGACACAGAAGTCCCCAAGTTCCCGGGCCACAACGTACGGGTCCAATCCCGCGGCCCCTATACTGAGCGCAAGTCGGAGCGATTCAGAAGAGGATGTTGTGGGAAGCTTTGTGGGACCTCGCAGGAAGGTACAAAGGTCACAGCACCGTAGAGGTAGCCGATCTGTTCCCAATGCCTCGGCCAGTGCCAGCCTTCCGTCTCCCTCGGCGACTACCGCGTCTGACGACCATAACCTCACGCTCGACCAATCTCTCAAAGTCACGGGAATGTTCAGGACGCAACAGGCCATGACGTTCGGGCACATCCCTGCCGCCACAAAGGCGGACAATTATCACTATATGTCGGCGAACTATCTCGAGATCCTCGCTCGGGAACTCCCGCGACATGACGAGGACGGGAAACCTCTCATCGACAGAATCGCCACAATTATGGAGCAGTTCGCAAGAACGGCGGAGAGTGCAAGGCTATTCCGCCTGGCCCTGACTTGGAGGATATTAGCCTCTGGAGTGAATCTCTTGCTACTTCGAAGGGGCCAGTACCATCTCGAGAAGCGACTCGGCGTCTCACCGGAGGCGCCAAAAGATACGCAGACAAAGTCGAGGAAATCTGTTGTTCCCAGTTCGCTAGTTGACATAGTCGAGGAGGATACGCCGAAGAAAAGACCATCGTCACGGAACCTGGCCCCCGAGCATCGTAACGCCTCCGTGCGTTCACTTCTCTCCCAAGGAATCGAAAGCACCTCCAACGTTCCCACGCCCCTCGCTAAGCCCATCGAAGACCCGCCCAGTGCAGATGACGGGTTTGTTCCGGGGAAGAGGCTCACGCCCGTCATTGAACCAGAGAGCTTCACTCTCGGCCCTGCCGCGCATCCAGCCCTTGCGAATAGCCCTAGGAAGAGGCATGACTCGGAGCCGATCTCTGTTGAGAGCCAGGAGAGCGGGCAGACGGAGGAGTCGATTACCGAGGGATATGACTTTTACGACATGGAAGCGCTGTCGAGGGCGGTTAATGTGCCCATGTCGGGCGCGCAGAAGACCCCGCCCCAGTCATATAGCCCGCCACCCCATGGTAGTAGGCGGGGACTTGCGCGCGAGGACTCGAAGGATAGCTATGGGGATATGTTTTCAGCTTCTGGATCAACGAGCACGAGGATGTCTGTCGCCAAAGGCTCATTGATGTGGACTAATGGCTTCAAAAATCACCCAGCGGACGAAGCTACTGAGCACCATGAGGAGCCCCGAGCCCCGAGTGAGGCAGAGAGTGACTACGGGGGTCGGATACGAGGACAGGAGCTTCAAGAGTCTCCTAGTAAGACTCGGAAGACGGGCGACGTCCGCCAGCCAGAGTCCGAAGACGAAATGTTCCTGATTTCGCAGACCACAATGGGTACAGACCCGTACTCGCAGGAATCCATCCCGTCGCAGCGGTCTCAACCACAGCACGAATATCAAGAAGATAGCAACCACCTCTCAGAGAGCCAGGAGCACCGCGAGCTAATGAAGCCGAAACCCACAGATCCTGTACCCCCGCTCCTCTCCAGGGAAGAGAGCCAGGTCATCACCGAAACAGACTACCTCCCCTGGCCCAACGATCCGCCGTATCCCTACCCCCTCTCATCCACTTTCCAGCCTCCAGCCACCCACGCAGTCGCGACGTGCCCCATGGACCCGTATAAAACCATCTCGCGCGCCTTGACCTTCGAAACCCGTACCTCGGCTCTCCACGCCTCCGCCATGGTCCTCCTTCTCAAACCTCTCGTCCCAGACTCCGTCATCGACCCCTTCTACGCCACGGCTATCCTCCGCCAGCATCACACCCGCCTTATGGGAATGTCCCTCTTCGTCGAGGCCGCGCACCTCCGCAACCTCTGCGTGAAGGGCTGGCCCTCGGGGCTGCCCACCTGGGGCGAGCAGTATGCCTCCATCTTCGGGCCCGCTCAGCAGAACGTCAAGGTCGCGTTCTTCTGCGTCTCGTGCCGGAAGAGCCGCGACGTGGACCCTAAGGACAGGAAGGCTCTGTGGCGCTGCGAGCGGTGCGGTACGCGCGTGGCGCCGTGCGCCGTGTGCGGGCACCGCGAGAAGGAGATGGATGGCGGGTTGGGCACTTGGTGGTACTGTCCGGCCTGCGCACACGGCGGGCATGCCTCGTGCCTCGAGGCATGGCACGACGAGGAGAGCGGGTGCTGCCCCGCGGACGGGTGCGGGCACGCGTGCCTGCCCGGCCGGTACCGCGCCGAGGCGGGTACGAGCCGGTCCGAGGAGGTGGGAAGACACGTTGTTGTCGAGAGGAAGGGGAGTCCCGGCGTGAGGGCCGATGGGAATGAGGTGGCGCAGAGTCGGGCGGTAGAGAGCGTGAGGGAGGCGCTGGGGAAGGAGGGTGTGGCGAAGGGAGGGGCCGCGAGGGGCGCGGGAAGCCCAGGGAGGAGGGAGAGGAGGAAGAGCGTCAAGTTTGTTGGAGGCGGGAGCTGACGTGTCTTTATACCCTTTGATTTTTGGAGTTCGAGGGAGCTTATAATCATGTGTAATACGGATGCGATATGTATGATAGTATTACGGAGAGTGGACGGAGTTCCGGTCATGGAGGTGTTTACAATGCCATCAAGGGTATCGATTCCATTGCGCCCTCGCTAGATAAGACAATGGGTGCTTTTCCGTTTATAACACTGCACCGCGTGAAAGCAAGGATTGCTGCTGGGTGGGGGCACGCTCCTCACCTGGACACATTCTCCCTCATCCCCTTCGTCCTCAAAGTTAACTTCACCTCCTCATCCTTAAACGGCAGTCCCTTGGCTTGCTCGCCGTTCACCGGCGACGCGTCTCCCCGCACGCCCCTGCCCACGAGCCTCCCGTTCGTCCTCCCATCTTCACCACCCCACAAACCCCTCACGCCACCCCTCTTCCTCTCCGGCACCTCCTCCTCACCAGCACAGCACACATACACAAGGTATTTCAGATTCGGTAGCGTCTCGCGGATATCCACTACCCGCAGCCCTCGCCCCACACACAGCGCCTCGACATCCTTGTTCAACAGGAACCACGCGTACTCGAAGCGAAAGTGTCCCGCCGTCGAGCCGCCTCTGGGAAGATACAGAGGGAACTCCCGCCCCCGACGGTCCAGCGGGCTCAGGTCCGCCAGCAGCGAGATGTCGTCCCGGACGGAGGACCGCGAACCAAAGGGCGTGAGCGGATAGGGCAGCGGGGTCCCGAGATAATACTGCAGGACATCCGTCAAGAGTGCGACGTGGCCCAGCGCGGCGGAGAGCGCGTCCTCATCCGCGCCACGGTTAGTGGCCGCGTCGAGAATCGTGTTAGGGAGCGGGAGTCCGCAGATGCGGAACGAGAGCGGGGGGCCGTCGGTGACAGGCTCGATGGGAAATATGGAGTCCAGGTCGGACACCACACGGCGGCGCTGCCCGCGGATGAGCTCGCGCGTGTGGGCCACGGACTCACGCGCCGCAGAAAGCTTAGAGGCCGCGTCAGCGACATCCGCCTCGGCCTTGGCCTGCAGGGCGCGACCCTCGCGCATCGCGGAGCGCCGTGCCGCGATCGAGTCCCTGAGTTCCTCCTTGCGGCGCTGGGAAGCGGCAAGGGATCGACGCTCCGCCGCGGCGTGCTTCCTCGCGAGGCCCGCGCGGTCCTCGGCCTCTGGCACTGGGTCGGCGGGACTGGTCTCGAGGAGGGAGTTGATCTGCGCGGTGATAGAGCGGTGCGTGGCCAGCGCGTCCTGAATGGAGGTGTCGAGAGTGGCGAGCTTCATGAGGGCGTTGTAGGAGGATGTGGGGAGCGGGGTCACGGCCTTAGGGGTCCGGGGCTTGGTCGCAATGTCGGCGGAGTACATGCCGTCGGCGAGGTGGAAGACGAGGGCGTTTGGCGGGAAATGCTTGTTCTCGAGGGAGCCAAGGAAGTACAGGCCGCGGAGGTCAACGGTGTCTTCGAGAAGGAGGCACCACGCACCGTGCCTCCTTGCCCAGAACTTGACCGTCACCTCTGATGATCGTGTTATGCTGGGATCGTTGTGCGTAAGGTCGAAGAAACGGAAGTTGAAGTTCTAGCATAGTTAGACACAGACCGTCCCCGGCTGGGACATGACAAAGAGAGGAGACGTACAGACGCCCTCTCCACCACCTCGCTGAAATAAATGGGCTCCTCCCCTTCGCAGTGCAATGAAAAGAACCCATCTGCAACTCTCCCCTCCACACTTCCCTGCAATCTCCTCTGCCTCTCCGCTGGGCCTACGCCGGCCCCCAGCGCAACACTCGCCCTCCGTTCCCCCGCCCGCAGGGTCTCGGAAGGCCGCGTACCATGTAGCTCGCCCAACGAGGAGCGCCTCCTTGTCTTCCCCTTCTTAGCGGACGAGGGCGAGCCGTTGAGCTCCGAGTCGTCGACAGTGCGGAGGGCGGGGCGCGCAAAGGTCAAGTTGCGGAGATAGAGGCCGTGTAGATGGCGGACGCGACGGTTCTGGGGGTTGAGTAGTGGGGGTGGTTCCGTAGAAGACATGGTCGTCGTCTCCCTGCTCGGTCGGGGCCGGGTGAAGGCTCGTCGAATTGGGATTAAGGGGCTGCGGCTGGCAGCTTCAATGAGACGGCGCGGCTCATGGGGGACATAAGATTAGGCTCAGAGCCGGGAAGCCAGGCGTTTCGACAACGTTGGTCGAGGTGTTGGGCAGTGTGGTGAGCAGGCGTTTGGGAGCTTGGAGCTTGGGGTGTCATTGCACGCTTACGAACAAGTCTTCAGTAAGAGGAGAGAGGGATGTGTGCAATTATCGAAGTATATGCTATAAGCGTTCTCATTAACATCGCCCAACACATCCAGCTTCAACTATTTGCTAAGTTCGCAAAACGTCGAACTTAGTACATCATCGATATCGATCTACCTTCCGTCCGAATATTTGGCCTTATAAAGCGGACGGCCTATAACTGCTTGCGGTGATTAGTCTGCTCCTCTGCTGAGAGGAGGAGGGGGTTGTGTCGATGGTCTCCTCTCTAGTTCTCAGGCGGCGTTGTTATAATAGAAAATCACACATTAGCTATCTGACATTGTATACTCTAAGTATCGCAGCTTCCTCATTAACACTCCTAGTATCCTCCTTTTTGCCTTCTGCAAAATGTTTTGACTTGTGTTCCACTCTTCGATAATCTGATTTTGTGCGCCACCATTCGAAGACGCCGAGTGGACATTTCCGTTGAAGGATGATTTTGTCCTAGACCGGACTGTTTCTGGTATACATAATGGTTCATTAAATGTAGTGCATCCCCGCACCTCACGCTCCTATACTAGGCCATGGCGAGATCGTTTATAGACTTTAGGGTATCCGGATCGTTCTCTCCAAGGATCTCCCTCTGGAGCACGAGCACCTCGGCCATGATCCCCTCTAATTACCTCGCCGTATCGGGCCTGGCCGTAGTTTTTCGATGCAATACTAAGCATGGACTGTAGGGTATCTGGATGGTTCGCCCCAAGAACCTCCCTTCGAAGCGTTAGCAACTCGGCCTTGGGTCCCTTCTGCCTCGCTGAATCGACCCTGCTGATATACCGCAGCGAGATTCACCATGCTACTGATCATTTCTGGGTGATTCTCTCGGAGAAGCGCCTTCTGAAGTGTTACCACTTCGGCCTCTATCTCCCGTGCTTTGCTATACAGGCCCCGCTCGTGGTAGGCCGGCGCAACTTCATGCTCGCAATAGTTGTCAGGTGCCTTTCTCTAAGAAACCTCCCCAGAGCGATAGCACGTTAACCCTAATCTCCTCGTCCTTGCGGTATCAGCGCTGTTCGTTATATGTTGCTGCGAAATTTGCCATACTGCCGATCGTGTCTGGGTGTGTTTCTCCAAGAGCATTTCCCTTATCTCACTCCCCTATTCGCACTGCATGCTTTACATACTTCTCGCCTTTCGGGACAGGGGAGAGGCCTGCGATAAACTCCAGAGAAATTCCCCAGATGACTGCTTCGTCCTCTTGGCCAGAACTATTTTCTTTCTCTGTCTCTCTCTCTCTGACTCACTCACTTCCTTCGTTCCTGAGCTTGTGCAGCTTGTAGCTTCGATCGCTACCATCCGTGCTGCGCATACTGACGAACGAGAATTCCTTGGGCCGAGTTATAGATCGTGTAATGCGTAAATCCTCCGACTCTCCCGGTCCTTCTTCGTTATCGGCTCCGCTAGCCGCTATAACAACGTCGGGGGAAATCCTGGTTATCCATATACTCATTGACATGCAGGATCCGGTACGCCATCTGGCTCTCCTCCCAGATTCGATCAATCAAGACGCTCCATATTTCCAGAATTCTATGTAGTACGTCAGATTTTCTGTGGCGGTCGAGCTCGCGCTCCCTGAGGATGCTCCACTGCTGCTTTCCTTCTGCCAACAGAGACAGGTACTCCGGCAGGGGCACAAACGTTCTCCGCATATAGGCATATAGGCACCGACTTGCAAGATGGCTAGTGGGAGGCATAGAAGCTCCTCTAAGTGCTAATCTCTGGGTCTTCGGTCCGATCGTTTCTTTCCGCCAAGGAGCTGCCTCGCCTCATTAGGGGGTAATGCGCGCGACTCGAAGCCTACAGATGGAGCTAATAAGCGTCCTGGCAATCCGCTCATTGCGGCTTGTTCATAAGACCGTTCTAGAGCCGCCTCAGAAGACAAAGTCGGGCAGGCTCTTCAGCTGCTCCGTTGCGCCAGCGACCCATATAACTTTAGTTTGTCGGCGTTATCAAGGATAAGCACGGTAATTCGGTGATGAGGTCGGAGGAAGACCGCGACCGGATCGCCGTTGAGCACAGCGTTATTGCGTTCGAGATGTAGGGCGCGGGCGCTTGGGAGGAAGTCCTCTGTATTGTTGTCAAGGGCATATCCGAGTACGGGACAGCCACAAGAACACGCGGTGGCAGGGTTTCGCGACGGCCACCGCGGCGTCCGTGGCAAGGGTGAAGCTAGAGCGATTCATCCACATGAGATAGCCCAGGTGCGGGGGAACGGGGGTCTAACTAAGTGTTTCACAAAATGTGTCCGGACATAATGTTCGAATCAACAAAGGCAATGTGGATAGGAATGCGGAGTTTTGATGTGAATGGGTCCTCTTTAATCTATCATGAGAGTCTGGGTTGATAGAAGTTATAGTGTGCTGACCTTCTCTATGTTTTAGCCAACAATACCAGGATCGCATGTGCCGGCTATAGATGTACTGCTTGAGCTGGATTAGAGAAGCGGAGTGGAACACAACACAGCCGGTTTCTTCGACAGATTGATCTCTAATCTCAGGGGTTTGATGATCAGCAAGCGAGGGCCCAGTTGAACTTATGGGCTGATAGAGGCATGATAGACGGATTATATAAGTGGTTGAAGAGTGTAATTTGGCATACAAACTAGACACATAGGTATCATATTGAATCCATGATAGTCGAATCGAGATCAACGACTTCCTGCTTCATTGAAGCCAATGTTTAGAAGAAGGCCTAGTCTTAGTACCCATGGCTTAGAGTGGTTTGGGCTCATGCGCTCAGAGCGTTTAACCTCCTTGGGCACCAAATCGGAACGTTGGATATTGTACCTTGGTCCCCAATCCCGGTGCGCTTGTGATAATATTGGAAATCGATAGTTAATATCCCTGCCTTAGTCCTGGATTTTGCATGTTAGAGCTAAACCCTTGATTCCATAAATCAGTCGTGTGTTCAGGTGGGCGGTCCTATCTAGCATGCTCCAAGCCAGGCCTAGAGCCTCTATTACTATCTTTTCTGTTCGGAATATTGTCCGCAGAGTGGAAGCGTGTTTACAAACGTAGGTACACGCTATGCAGAATTCAGGCCGGGTTCCCAGTCCCGATGCAAAATGCCGCTTAGATATCCTCCTATGCTGGACGCTTAACAAAGACCACGTGGGACTAGAAAAGCTAGACAGTCGCCAACCTCGGTTGAGTACAAATGGCTGTGAGATCACGGCAGCTGAGTCCTCGGGGATACTATCCTTAGTATGACCCGTATGACCCGGAGTGATTGAAAATCTAGGGTGAGGGAGTTGTAAGAGGTAATGAAGCACTCCTCGGGTGCCAACCTTGGAGACTTTATCAAGGTGTTTCCACTAGTTAGTCTGATGTGACAGGTGTCCAGATATTGATTGTCAACAGCGTGGAATCTCTTCAGAAATTTGATACAGCGCCAGTACTCTCGATGAGAAGAGCCAGAGTAAAATTTCGCTTAGGAGCAGGAGCTCTTCCAGAATAGTCCCCGAACCGCTAACTCCTCTCTGCGCATCCAGCCGGCAATGCATTACTTGGCACGCCGCTTACACTTCGGCTTGCCGCTTTCACCAGCACGAGCCTTGATCAAGTCCGCAGCCTGTAAATGTTAACATCCGGCCCAACCAATGTAGTGGGGAGACTCACCTTCTCGGCAATGGCATAGACCGTCATGCTCGTGGTGCCCCCCACGATGGTCGGCATCAGGCTCGCATCCACAACACTTAGTCCCTTAACACCGTACACTAAAAGCTCCTCGTCTACCACCCCACCCCACTCCCTCGGCATCTTCGCTGCCGTTCCAATCGGATGGAACACACTCGGAATAATGTGTGCCCGCGCCCATTCCGCAAGCTCCTCGTCCGTCTCCACTTCTGCCCCCGGCGTCACCTCCACAGCCTCATAGGCCTCCAGATCTCCCGTAGTGATATACCGCCTGAAGAACTTGATCAGCTCGACCATGATGTCAATATCAACGGGGTTAGACCCGGCGCGGTAGTCAACCAACACCTCCCCCTCCGGGTCCGACGTGTTGAGAGCGACGGTTCCACGGGACACGGGGTGGACGTTCTGCGGGGAGCAGAAGGGCCGGCCGCCGAGCATGCACTCCAGGAAGCTGAGGCTGTTATCACGCATGGCGCGCGCGTAGATCTCGAGCTGCTTGGAGTAGCCCTCTACAATAGTAGGGTGGGTGCCCTCTGGGAGGAGGGAGGCGGCGTCTTGGCCTTCGAGGGTCGTGGCGAGAGTTTCATAGGTATCGGGGGAGACAGCTTTCATGCCAAGGAAGGCGCCAAGGGCGATGCCGTTTCCGGTGGTGTTGGTTGTGAGGTTGAGCTCGGGGACCTCGGGCGCGTTGCCCCCTGCATATCTCTGAGTCTCGTCCCTTTACACATCGACATAATTGATGGGCTACGGGGGCACTTACACTCGAAACTCACATTGGGGATGTAGTGGTGGTCCTGGAAGTTTGCCCCAACGCCGGGGAGGTCAACCACCACCTCGATCCCGAGGTCTTCGAGCACATTCTCAGGTCCAACTCCGCTCAACTGCAATACCTGCGGCGTATGGATCGCCCCAGCTGCAAGAATCACCTCTTTCCGGGCCTTCACGACCGTCACGTCCTCCCTGTCGCCCCTCGGATGCATCTCTACGCCCACCGCGCGCCCGTCTTCAAAGACAACCTTCCGCACCTTGGTGCCGGTCACCAGCTCGTAGTTGTCACGATCGAGACCGTCCCAGTGGCCGGTGCGAGCGTACGAGCGGGTAAAATCGTCAGGGTCCATGGAGGTAGTGAACCAGTAGAGGCCGTTATGGCCTCCGGCGCCGTCCACGGGGACGTCGACACCGGGGAAGTTCTTCATGGCTTCGTAGAGGGGGACTGGGACCGAGGGTTAGCGGTCTTTGAACTAAGGACTAGGTAAGAGGGAGTTGGGGTTAGGGGGATACGTACTGACTTCCGGGGTGAGGCCCCGGGCATATGTGGCATGGATCTTAGTGTCAGGATCTTGGCCCCACGCATCGAGGTCGTATGTAATATTGAACGCCTCCGCGAGGTCCTCCGGCGGCGGGTTAAAATGTATACCCTACGCTATTAGCACTTCCCACTTCACCGGGGAAGAAGACGTTGTAAACACCAGAACGGACCACTTACTTTCTTGAAATACTCGAGGAGATTCTCCCAGTTCCAGGTTGACTCCCCTCCGCCGAGCTCGCCCCAAACATCGTAATCTCCGGCGGTGCCTCTCTGGAAGACTTGGCCGTTGACGGCGGAGCTACCACCGACGATGCAGCCAATGCCGACGAAGAAGTCGCGGTCGTTGAGCTCGGGACTGGGGAGGGAGGTGATGTTGTAGACCGTTTGGCCGGGGCGGAAGCCGTCTCTCTCTGTATATATGTTAGTGGGATGAGGGGGCTATAGATTTCGAGGGGGTCCGTACCGAGATTCCCGAACTCGATGGCGAGAACGGTGTCTGGAATAGTTGTTAACTGCCAGGTTGCTCTTGATTACCTGCGAGGGCTCACGGACAGTCTCCACTCTCGCTCAGGCGATCACCAACAGTGAGGCCAGCTGTACCCCCTCCGACGATAACGTAGTCGTATTCCTCCTGTATATCTTCCTGCCTGTCGACAAGCTTGGCATGTTGGAGGGAGCTGGGATAGGCAGAGGCGATGCTGGCCGCGAGGGCCACGCAGGCAAGAGCGGACATTTTGAGAGTCATGATCACAATGTAAGCCCGTATAGGCCACGAGGTTCACGGTGGGATCTCCGGAGGCGACGGGGCTAGCACCACTCGGAGGGTGGTTCCGGGGCACAATCCCTTTATATAAACCCATCTACTACACCAATACCGGCAGATCGTCTAGGGATCAACAGGGCAGAACTCGAATAGTGATACTGGATATATTAAGACTGCAGGAACAACCTTGATATCGAGGGGGGTGTTCCAGTATGGGAGGAGGATTCTAGGGGGAACCCCGCGTGGCTGATGAGGTCGGTAGACCCGGCAAAACGGTAAAAGGCCACATGGGCCGTCCTTGCAAATGAACCGGGGTAAGGGCCAAGGCTATATTTACGAGGTCTCCCGATGGGCCTGGGGGCTCTGCGCGGAGAATATCAACCGAGAGGTGAGCCTGGTTCTCCTGTATGAGCTGGGACGGTACGATGAGCTCCGGGGGGCATCCGCGATGGAACGGGGTCGGATCGGGTCGGCCGGCCCTCGGGGTCACACCCGACAAACCCGAAAAGCAGCTGCTGGTTGGATATCAGTAATGCGGTTCATGCGAAATATTCATCCGCCTACGGCAAGTAACATTTTCCCATCGACCCTATTGTACGAGATTCAAGTGACACGAGACGCCTTGTTTCATCTCCCCAGTAGGCAGCACAGTTACCGTTTTGTTTGGAGGGGGAGCCCGGGGCGGTTGACGTGTAATCGAGAATTTAAAAGAACTGAACGGAGTTGTGAAGCTCGGCGGTTGTTGGGGCTGTTCAGCGTTACACCTGGAAGGACGAGAACACCAGTCGGAGGCGTCGGGGCTGTGAGGGGAAATCCGGGACATTCTCAATGGCTACTCGGGAGATTCGCCCGGCACGATGGCGCCGAGTACCGGTGGGGCGGAACCGTCGACGTTCCGGACGAGGTACCGAAGGCCTGACAGCACGCTGGGCTCGGGGGTCATGAAATGCCCAACCCGTACAGAACATGAGAAAATAATTGTTATCACTATGCAAAATCGTTGGAGTTATTCCTCCGCATATGTAACTACGGTCCTGATCTGTCGAGGCAGCTCAACTTGTCGTTAGCTACGTGACACACGATACACCCAGGCACATCCCGAGAGCTCGCGCCGGCACCAATTCCGAGACCCTTCTCCCCCCGCATGGCGCTCCGCCCGCCCCGCTGAAAACGAACTGCCGCGCGACAACCCCGCCCCCGCCATCCGCTCGTCATCACTTTATAAGCTAGAGCTCGCGCTTACCTCAGGTCCGAACCCCGAAATAAATAAGCAGCTGCCCCCCCACGATTGCACTTCGAAAGCTGTAAATCCCTCCCCTCATTCTGATTCTCCGCTGCTTTGGACTCACTCAGTTCAATTGGCCCTTCTCATATGCTTTCCGCCCTCAGAACAATGACGCGGAACTGGACCCACCTCGTGCGCTTCCTGGCCAAGGAGGACGGCCAGGTGCACCTCGGCCAGATCGACGCGAAGCGCTTCCCGGACGTCGGGCTCGCTCTCGAGAAGGGCGAGAGTGTCAGCGCGAACCTAGTAGCGGGGGACGTCTTCGACGGAGTGGTGACCGACAGGGCCCTGACCATCTCCCAGGTACGCCCACTGCTACTACCACCACTGCCAGCCACGAGAACCCCATTGCCCACTAATACGCCGTGTAACAGCTCCTTTCGCCCCTCACAACCGACCAGGTCCCCATCATCCGCTGCCTCGGCCTCAACTACCGCGACCACGCCAAGGAGGCCAACATGCCCATCCCGAACGAGCCCGTCCTCTTCATCAAGCCACGCACCGCTCTCAACGGGCCGGCCCCAGCTAAGATCAACGTGCCCAAGATCGCCCAGGACGGCACAAGCGACTACGAGGCCGAGCTGTCGTTTGTGATAGGGAAGACCGGGCGGGACATCCCGAAGGAGAAGGCGATGGAGTATGTCCTGGGATATACGGCGAGCAACGACGTGAGCGCACGGGCGCAGCAGTTTAAGAACAGCCAGTGGTGCTACTCCAAGGGTGAGTTCCCCGGAAGGATGGAGGTTCTCTGAGAGCTGGAGGCTAATGGTGGTAGGCTTTGATGGGTCTGCTCCCATTGGACCCGCGCTCGTCTCGCCTGAGGCGATCCGCGATCCCCAGGCGCTGCGCATCAAGGCGATACACAACGGCCAGACCGTTCAGGACTCCAACACGAAGTATGGAAAAGCTCCACTAGAATCCTCATCCGCCGTGCCCCGACCTTTCTAACCTGAGGAATAGGGAAATCATCTTCGACGTGGCGACCGTCATCTCGTTCCTCTCGCAGGGGACCACGCTGGAGCGCGGAACCATCGTGATGACCGGCACTGGACCCGGCGTTGGGGCGATGCGGAACCCGAAGGTGGTACTGAAGAACGGAGATGATATGCGGGTTGAGGTGGAGGGCATTGGGACGCTGATTAACGAGGTGGTCTACGAGTAAGCGCTCTGCGTTCATAGAATAAGCGAGATGAGGAGATAGGATATGTGAAGCAATAGATAAACGATCTGGTTTCCTCAGGCGGACAACAGTTACAGCGTGGCAGATCGGTTACTCTCCAGATGAGTGTAAGTGGGGGAGGACCGAGGTCGCGGTACCTGAGCGTCGCATTCGGTACCTGCAGGCGGAAGCCTTGCCTGAGATATTTCCAGGGTAGAACTTCCTCCTCCCGCACGATCTCGCCGCTTCTCAGGGTTGATTCATCATTTAAACATGTCGCGTAGTGTCCGTATATTCGCGTCGACTAGCCCGTGCAGGACGTGAGGATTTTAGCTGCAAGTGGTCGAAAACCTGTGTAATCAATGTCTCGTGCCTTTGGTTATTATCATCGTGCACTTGGAGCGTGTTAACATTGCAGTGTGCTGTCGGGACGCTCTCTAGCACTCAGAAAAACAGGCTTTTGCGGCCAGTCCAGCAACTGAAGTTCATCTAGAGAAAGGTAATCAGGGTAAAGCTGGGTGCCATCAGGCGGTGCGGGGGCTGCTCGGCCGGGTGTCCCCTCATGCGGGGTCCAATCCGCAGCTCCGTATTAGCCACTGGAACCGGCGGACAGCACGGCACCTGATAAGCTCGAGGAAAGCTCCCCATGCACCGAGAGAAAAAAACACCCTTCGCATTGGAAAGACCAGGACCAAATCCATTAGGCTATAGCCACAGAATTCTGCCCACCTGACAGCCAACGTCATCCTCCTCGTGTTCCTCTTCCTCCTAGATCCCCTCAAACCCCACCGAGAGCCCGACTTATAACAAGAGTCTCTCTTAAACCCAAGATGCCAGAAGACCCCATCCCTCTCCCCTCTGCTCCCCTCCGGTCCCTCGCGCCCAACGCAACCCTCCAACCACCCCTCTCCCGCAGAGGCCACGGCCCGGGCCTCGTAGTCCTGGACCCGGGATACGGCCTAGCAGCGGAGCCCTGCGCTGACCAGCCGGATCCCGCGCCGCAGTACAAGTGGGCCGAGGAGGGCTACGCCGTCGTGAGGATTTCCGTCGGGGAGACACTTTGCGATGCCCAGGGTGAGAAATGGAGCGTTACAGAGCTGGGGAGGGCGGTTGAGGCCCTGACGGGGTTGGTAGAGTGTGATGTGAAGGAAAAGTTTGGGCTTCTTGGTGAGTTTGTTCCCCTTGTGAGAAGACCATGAGATGCGGATGAGACTTACAGGAGTAGTATACGGATCGCCTTCGGAGTACCCGTCCTCCTTCAAGGATGACCTCACCCTGGTCCTCGAATCGGCCTTCTCCATCGTCGCCGTGGTCACTTTCTCCGCCGAGTGGAACATTCCTTCCCCTCACCTCTCACACCACCCCGGCAAGACCCAGCCCGCAGAGTTGCCTAACACGAAAGTCTACACCTATCCCACGGTCTCAACACCGGACTTTATCATCCCTGGAAAAGAGGGCTTCTCTTACTCCACCGCGTCGGTGGCGCATAGCCGGAGCTTGAAGTTCATCAAGGAGAGTCTGGGTGGTCCCTGGTTCGATCTCGAGGCTATTTGGGACGAGCACACGTACTTTGAGTTCGGGGACCGGTCTGTGGAGAAGACTATGGAGACTATGGTTCTGGAGCCTTACGTTAACCACATCCCGACTGTGAGTACCCTTATTCATGTCTTTCAATTGCCCGCCCTTATGTGAGATCCTCGTTAAGGGACTAGGGATGCGCGTTGGGTAGTTGACGTGGATGCTAGATGACTGGCGGCATTGGCCGCGAGCGGCTGACCAACTTTTACCGGCACCACTTCATCTTCCGTAACCCCGACGACACGGCGCTCGAGCTCGTGAGCCGGACGGTGGGGATAGACCGTGTGGTGGACGAGTTCGTCCTCGTACTTACCCATGACAGGGAAGTAGACTGGCTGTAAGCCCACTCATCTCGCACACCTCCCTACCACCCACAGAATCGTGCTCATGAGACTAACACTCGCAGGATCCCCGGCATCCCGCCCACGGGCATCACCCTCCGCATCCCAACCATCTCCGTTGTCAACATCCGCGGCGACAGGCTCTACCACGAGCACATCACCTGGGACCAGGGAACCGTGCTGCGGCAGTTGGGTATGTTGCCTGAGTACCTGCCCTTCCCGCACCCGGTAGCGGGCATGGAGGGGAAGAAGGTGGAGGTGAAAATTCCGGTGGTGGGCGTGGAGGGGGCAAGAAAACTTCAGGATCAGAGGAGTGTGGAGAGTAATGGGTTGATGGGACCGGCTGGGTCGGGGGTAAGGGAGGTGAGGTGAGGTGGATGTCAGGTTTATTCTGTAAGAATCTATCACAGCGGCGAGCACTTCAGCCTACAACTTGCTCTCCCTAGAGTGGTACAAGTTTCGTTGGTCCTTCAAACAAGTTTCATGGAGGGTCTCAGTCTCGTACCATCAAGCCCAAACGAGTGACACATCAACCCGGCACCTATACGCTTTCCCTCCTCTATGAGCATGTCTGTCCCCAGGAGGTAAGCGTTTATGCTCCAGCCGAACCGTCAGTCTGCTGTAAGCTGTGAGGCGGGAAGGTTTTTACAGCCCATTGGGGACTAGAGAGAATCTATTATAAAATAATGGGAACCAGTATGCCTGTTCTATCGGCATCTCGATATGAAATGTATCCAAATGAGGGAGCTCCAACTTTATATATAGACCGGAACCCCCCAACTCCGGGAGCCAACCCTCCAAAAAAGAGAAGTAGCAAAACACCCGAATACAAGAGAGGCCTAAAATGAATAAAGGACATGGCGAAGGAAAAGGGAGGCCCTAGTCCTCTGATCAGGAATGGTAGCAATCATAGCTTAGGTCCCGACGATGCCCGCAGCAACAATGATGTTGTGACGTCGGCGTCCAGGGGACGTGCTTCGAGGGCACACGACGCATCAGGTCTGCCACCTGCGATCTCTCCTTCGTCACCCGTGGAGACCGTTGTTCGCGAGTGTACGTCGCCTGAATAAGTCCCGCCTTAATGAAGGCTTCCCTCGAGCCCGGGAATGTACAAGCGAACGGCTCCATGAACAGCGGATTCCCCACATTCCTCACCTCTCCCTCCCCAACCTCGGCCCTCACCTCAATCATCCTCTCCACTGCCCAGGAAATTCCTCTGCCCAGAACAACCCTCTTTCCACCCGTATTCTCCCCATTCATATCCATAAACTCACCCGCCAGTACTTCGACCAACGACGCCAGACTCAACACCTTCGCCGCGCCAACCGTCCTGAACCTCGCGAACACCTCCGCCCCTATGAAATTCACTCTCACCCGCCGCACCTGGCCCGTCTCACCCCGAAGCTGGAGCCCGAAGGCCTTCTGCCGCGGGTAGAGCACCATACCCGTGGTGACAGCCCAGCCGGTTACCACGTTGCGGCAGTGCTCCGGGCAGAGAATGGAGATGTGCGTGGGGAGGTATCTGGTGAAGCCCCACATTGCGAGGGCGGAGAGGGACGTGATCGCGTAGGGGACGTGGGCGAGATTGTCGCTGAGCCAGGTGACGACAGCGTGGACGGCGGGCAGGTGCATGGGCGCGTCGAGGAGCATCCTTGGGGATTGGGGGTGTCCAAGGGGGGGCGAGCACAGCCTGTTGATGGTTTGTCGGCTCGCGGACGGCCTCCTTTCGGAAGGATGACGGTGCATAGCCCGTATAGAGTTGTTGAAGCGTTGGGTGGTGAGGGAACTCTGTGTCGGGGACCTATTCTCCGACGCCTGAAGGCTCCGGTTGCCTGGGTACTCATTTGATTTCGGAAGTGTAAGCTCGCGGAGAGTAGTGTGTAGCACCTCCGATGGATATACGGAGTCCATATTGAGTGAGCTCGGGCGGGCGCGCGTAATGTGGCCCCTCTGCAAGGCCCTTCCTGCTGCAACGGAAACGGTCTCAGGGTTCGGGAGCAGGTGCCGATTCGCTGAGGCTGCCCTCCCGAGCGCCTTGTGCGCTCCGCAAGCATGGCCGCTACCATTCATGGCCTCAAGATCGGACCGTTCGAATGGGCTTTCTGTAAGAAAACCGGGAGTCTCGCCGTGGCGGACCAGCCAACCAGGTGCGCTCCTACTGGAATTCAGCGGCGCGGGAAAGAGAGGCGATGAAGCCTCGTGCTCAGGTGGAGGGAGCGTCACGTTGAGACTGGGAGTCCTAGGCACAGGAGATGCAGGGTATCCCGCCTCGGGTGCGTTACGGGGCATCTGGAAGTATGTAGACCGGGAGTCCAGCCCCTGCTCACTCCCTTTATGGTTCTGAGGGACCTCTGACTTGGGTAGATGGGGTAGTTGCTGCCGGCAGGGTGCTTCCCCGGCGGCGGGATCCCGTTGCTCGTATGGTGCTCTCCGGAAAAGATACACGCCATCGCGGGGCCGCTTGAAGGCGGGCCGCCGGCACAACCTGTGCTCGGGGCGAAGAGGCACCGGCTTCCTATCAACAGGGCCTCGGATCTCCTCAGGCACGGATAGTCGAGCGGCCTGGGCTGGAGGCAGATGGGCGCACTGGGCCGGGGACAGATACTTGCTTTCCATCCGTTGCTGTATCGCTTCTCCCCTGAGATCGGAAATGGTCCTTCGTCGGTTCTTTCCCAGGCCACGCTTCTTAAAGATGCTTGTGATGGACATCCTGAGCTTCTCTAGACGGCGAGACAGGCGCTGGGACCGAAGGAGACGCACACTTTTCTCTCCTTGGTGTTGTATTCCTCCGCTCATTCCTTTGTTGTTAAATAGCTAATTATTGGCAGCCTAGAACACCTTAGTGTTCAAGACGCCGTGATCGAATCTGTAGGGAAAAACTTGTTGTGTTTGTAAGAAAGGTCGTGATTGCCATTATCTGATCGTTCCTCCTATAGCGTTCCTCCTATAGCGGGTGAGCATATGAATATATAGTCAAGGTAAATGGGAAGCAGAAAGAACTTAGACGACCCGTTGTCCTGCTGTATCCTCAAATTGCCGTTGCAACTGCTTTGTTACTTGCACCAGTTGTATCACAGCGATCACTAGGATCACCCAACAAATGAAAGGACCAGTGTTCCTTCAGTCGTGCTTCCTCTAGTCCACAACACACATGGCACAAACCAGCCTCTGTGCCTGTGTTTGCCCTGGTTCACTGACAAAGGCAAACTCCCAACACAATCCGCCACCATCGATATGGAGCAACAAAAGGGGCTCCAGTTGGAATAACACTGGTACATTGATGTGCCTGCTTCTAATTCATATCCCAGCCCATCGAAAGTTCTAGTGGTACACATCCGAAGAGGGTGTCGGGTATCTCCTCGGTACGCTGGCGACTCCGGCCCCCTTTACGATTCCTCAACGTCCATGTTATCGCCCGCCTGGCCGTTCGCTTCTGCCGCCTCCTTCTTCCCTGGCATGGTCGCGTCCTTGTCGATCATCTGCCTGGACACCGAGACGATGTTGTCCTCGATGAGCTGCTGGCCCACATCACTGAGATGCTTCTTGGGGTCCAGCTTGCCAACGTAGCGCGTCTTCAGCTGCTCCTTCGTGAGCTCCGTCTCCTCTTTAACCCGCTTTTCGTAGCCGTCCGCGAGGCTCACTAGCCGCTCCAGCCTCTCCTTGTTCCGATCGCCCTCTCCCCTGAAGTCCTCCATCGTCAGGGCCTCCGTCCACACATGCTTGTGCAGGTTCATCAGCATGTTCTCCTCCAGAGCGGTCTTTCTGTAGTTGATGCCGATCGAGTAGTAATGCCTGTTCAGGCCGTGGATAAGGGCCTGGATAGACGGCTTGTTGAGGTGGCCCAGGTTGCTGGTGCTTTGGCGCGGCTCCTGACCGAGCATCAGGGATTGGGGGTTAATCAGTCTGAACGCATCGATGACGACTTTTCCCTTAACGGACTGGATGGGATCGACGACAACAGCGACGGCGCGGGGGGTGAGCTGCTCAAAGGACTGCTGGGTTTGGATATCGACTGAAGAGAGCCAGCACCCGAAACCGGGATGGGAGTGGTACCAGCCGACGACGGACTCGGGCCTATAATCCGGGTATTTTAGTTTTCAGACTCGAGGAATACTCCATATAGATAGTCGGAACCCGCGACCAGAGCTGCGTACCTTCCGGTTTGCCTCAACATGTCCATCATCTTCATCTGGAAAACAGGGTCGACGGCCTCAACACTGACACCGGTACCGCTCTGAGGCATGGCAAACACGTCCACTACCCGCACGGTGAAGTCGTCGACAAACTCTCCCAGCATCAGACCCATGACCTCCATGGGCACACCGGCGCGCCCGTGCCGGAGCATCTTGAGAAGGGCTAGCGAGGAGATGTAGACGGTCTCGGAGTTGTCGATCAGGCTGGTGTTATCCTTTCGCGAGAAGTGTTAGACGGCTGGAACGGCGCAAAAATAACACGGGATCACGTACAGCGCCAGGTTGACTCCCCAGACCACCAAGGCCCCCGGGACCCAGGATGTTCCTGAGGCGCTCCATCTTCTCGAGAGCTCTGGTGGGTGATAACGGAAGTGGGGTGATTTATCCAAGGATCAGGCGAGAGAATACACAGGCTCTCGGAGGATGGATACGGGCTCGTAAGTGATTTCAGGAGGAAGGTGATGGGAGCTTGTGTTAGGTGTTTGGACTTTGCTGTGCAGCTCCGGTGGTTGACGCCAACAGCTCGCAGCCTACCAGAGTCAGCAAGCTATGCGCCGCGTTTGGACGGTTGTTGGCTGATCACGTGGACTAGTGCCCGGAGCCGACCCACCATTTGCGAACTGATTGGCTTGTCGAGCCCTAGCCTTGCAGGATGCTGTCACCAGCATGGCCGGATGTGATTGGGCAGATATATCGAGAAGTGCCTTACATAACCCAAGCCATTCTCGATGTTTTCCGGGTCACTCTCGGTCTCGTTCTAAGGAGGCTGTTAGCGAATCTCAGTCCCGTATCGCGCAACATCGACCAAGTGTTGACCCGACGACCCGATCAAGAGGACCGTGAGACGGCCGCGGAAACCGAGGCGGGTATCTCTATTTGTGCGAATTTCTTCCTTAGGGTCTCGGTAATGCGGACCTGCCCACAGCCGTGTCTATCTTGACCATCTCCCCCGGAGCGACAAAGAACCGACCTTGGCCAATCTACAGACGCGCCTTGTTCGACACCGTTGTTACCCCGATATTCAACATTGTTTCGCTTCGCGCAGAATAGGAGCCTTTCTCTATTGGGGCGCTTGCACATCTTGACAGAGTCCTCCCGCCGTCTCGATACCGCGACTGCGATTCCCTCGGTACTCAGACTTCGCTCATCCTTGCGTTCGCACCATGACCAACGTCGGTCCCCTGGGCTCTGTGGCCCTCAATGCGGCGACGCCGCGAAAGGTTGCTTACTTCTACGATGACGACATAGGTTATTATGCCTATCCCGTCGGCCACCCCATGAAACCTCACCGAATTCGACTTGCCCACAACCTCATCATGCATTACAATCTTTATAGGCATATGGAAGTCTACGTGAGTGCTTTCCAACGCGCATAGTTGTGCGAAGAACTCGTGCCCAGGGGGACCCCGTGTTGCTAACTTCAGAAGCGTGCCAAACCTGCCACCAAAATGGAGATGACGCAGTTCCACACGGACGAGTACGTCGATTTCCTCCAGAAAGTCACGCCGGACAACATGGACGCGTACCAGAAGGAGCAGGGGAAGTACAACGTCGGCGATGACTGTCCGGTCATTGATGGCCTCTTCGAATTTTGCGGTATTAGCGCTGGCGCGTCTATGGAGGGTGCCGCGCGGCTGAACCGCCAGAAGTGCGACATCGCGGTCAATTGGGCCGGCGGTCTTCACCATGCCAAAAAGAGCGAGGCTAGCGGTTTCTGTTATGTGAATGGTTCGTCTTGAGAGTTCGCTGACCTGAGGACAATTGGCTGACTGCTCCCGCAAGACATCGTTCTGGGCATCCTCGAACTTCTGCGGTTCAACAAGCGAGTCCTCTACATCGACATCGACGTCCACCACGGTGATGGCGTCGAAGAGGCGTTCTACACCACTGATCGAGTCATGACGGTCTCCTTCCACAAGTATGGCGAGTACTTCCCCGGTACTGGCGAGCTTAGGGACATTGGTATCGGCCAGGGCAAGCATTACGCCGTCAACTTCCCGCTACGAGACGGCATCGATGACATGTGCTACAAGTCGATCTTCGAGCCGGTCATAGCGAAGGTGATGGAGTTCTTCCAGCCCGACGTTGTTGTCCTCCAGTGCGGCAGTGACAGTTTGTCGGGTGATCGTCTGGGGTGCTTCAACCTGAGCATGAGGGGCCACGCCAACTGTGTCCACTATGTGAAAAGCTTCAACAAGCCCACACTGGTGCTGGGTGGCGGAGGCTACACTATGCGCAATGTCTCGCGGACCTGGGCATACGAGACGGGCGTGGTGCTCAACAAGCATCAGGAAATGGAGCCCAGCATTCCGTACAACGAGTACTATGCTGTAAGTTGGGATTCCGTCTTCCACAGTGAATTTTACACTAACTTGCGTGTGCGCGGTAGTACTACGGGCCTGACTTCCAGCTGGACGTGCGGTCGTCCAACATGGAGAACGCAAACAGCCGGGAGTATCTGGACAAGATCAAGGCAGCCGTATTCGAGAACCTCCGGCACACGGTACCCGTGCCGTCAGTTCAGATGCAGGACGTGCCGCCCTCCTTTGGCGCTATGACGGACGAGGAGGAGGCGGAGCTGGACGACCTCAACGAGGACCTTAATAAGGACGTCCGCATCACGGAGCGCGCGGCTGATAAGCGGACAAGTAACGAGGCCGAATTCGAAGACAGCGGCGACGAGGAGATGGCGGAAGCAAACGGCGCCCCGCGCGGAGGTAGTCCGAGGAAGCGCGTGTTCACGGACTTTGGCCGTGAGGCGGTGCCAGAGAGCGGCACGGCCACACCCGCGAACGAGTCCCCCGCCGAAGCTGAGATCGAGGGCGAGGCTCCAGAGGCCGAAGACCCCGATATTACGATCGAAGATGCGGATGCGACTGTTGCTGCGCCCACGGAGAATAAGCCTGAGGCAGAGCCGGAACCGGAGCCGGAGGCGAAGAAGGACGACGAGCCTGTCGCACCTGAACCCGGGGCCGAGAGGAAGTCCAAGTCCAAGTCCAAGGAACCCGAGCCCGAGCCTGAGTCCAAGGCTCAAGAGGAGGCTCCCAAGGAAGACAAGGCTCCTGAGAAAGAGGCACCCGAAAAGGAGGACCCGCGGATTGATGCAGATGGTGACGTGGGCATGGGCGATGGCGAGACGGTCGTCAAGGAGGAGGACGATAAGCGGTGAGCTTCGTCGAGCCACCCCCTCTAGATTCGACAACCTATGGAGTGGAGGACACTTGTTACTGGGAGGACAGGTTTTTTGGAACGTTCCAGCATGAGGGAATCGTGGCGTTGGGGGCAGCACAAAGCATGCTTTGGGAACTTTGTACTATATATAATGTCTGGGATTGCGCGCAAAGAGCGCTGGTGACTTGGGTCCTTTCGTCTGATTTTGTTCCAATGGCGCCTGGAGAGGGGTGTTGATTGACGACTTGGTCGTCGCCGTTCGTTTGTTAGTCAATCATTTCTTGGGGCGCCATCATTCTCCTACTTGTGTCTCGTCCGGCCGCATCCGAACGTCGGGGGCCGACGGTGCCCGCCGAGGTTCTCGCTAAATTGCTCCCTTTTTGTTTGTGGCGAGGAGCGCACCGGCCCATTGCGGTCCCAAGCTGAAAGGGAACGTCTAATCCCAGCCGTTCCAGTGTTCATCCCCGTCCATCCATGTTAGTCAAGACCCAACCGCCTCTCCCAAGCTAATGGGGAAGCCCCGCGCGACATGTCGCTGGGACCAATGACGGCGAGTAACAAAGCCTCATGCAATAGACACGGGAATGGTGACACTGGGCTTGCAGTTTTGGGAGTCGCGAGTGCATTTGAGCAAGTTTCACCCCAACCCCCCGCGCTCATATGGCTGCAGCTTTGGTCCCTGGCGCCTGCCAATGCATATGAGCAGTGGTCGGCTTTGATCTCAGGGACAGTCCCGGCGAGACGGAAGCTTTCTCTTGGTGGTTCTGCAATCTGGAGCGCGCTGCCGATCCTCGCCTCGAACGACCTGAGAGGAGTCAAATCCGGGAAGCCGGGACCGGAAGTACCTGAGTTCGCTTCGAGAACCCCAATTGCACGTAAATGGGTGAGAGGGCTTGATATCCTAGACCTCGAAGAGGAAGTATGCATAGCTCTCGCAGAGAGTCCAACGGGCGTCTTCATATCGCTTGTCCACCCTAGCCTAACGCGGGACGGAAACTTGCTCACCCAGTCCCAACCCCCAACCGCCGTGTTCCCCAAAAAGAAGTCAAGGCTCGATGCGGTTCGACCTCCCTCCCGTCCAAATAGGGCAGCGTACAGTCTTGGCGCGAAGGCAAGCAAGCTCCCCGCCATACCATCAGCAATAAGCCTCTCTCCCGCACCGCTTAGCATGCGCCTGTCGGTGTGCGCAGGTCGCTGCGGGTTATATAGCTCGCGAGAGGAGGGACCCAGCGGCTCGGGACGTTAATATAAGAGGCAAGCCTTCCCTCTCGCAGTGTTCGTCCTAGGCCATCTCGGTGCTTTGTGCTCATCCGCAGCAAGTCTGACTTAAGCAACATTTCGAATCTTCAGAAGCGAGAGCGAAGACAGGGGACATGGCCATCAGAAGGATCCTTCTCTTTGCGGCGGGTACTGCCGCGCACTTTGGTCTCACGTATCCTGAGTGGAGGGCCGACACACTCACGGCAGATGAAAACAGCGGCTACGACCAGCACGTCTACCCTTGTAAGTCTCTCTCCCCTCCTCTCCGGTTCCTATCCCTATCCCTAACCCCTTCCACTTCCAACTCCCATCCCGCCAAGTGTCACCGCTCGTAGACTGACACACAGACCCCAGGCGCCAACGTCCCCGCCGACGAGGGCCCCACGACCGACTGGCCCCTAACCGGTGGCTCTCTGACCCTGGATCTCCACCACGACTGGACCTACCTCTTCCTCAACCTCGGCCTGGGCCCCAACGCCACCAACTTCAACATCACCCTCTCCCCACCCCTCTGGAACGCCACCGGCAGCGGCACTCTCTGCGTCCCGCACCTTCCGCTGGACCTCCCGGACGACGTCGAGGACGGCACGGAAGCGAGCCTACAAGTCGTAACAGTGGGGGCCGATGGGTCGGCGCTATATAATTGCGCCAACTTAAGGCTTGTGAACGAGGCGGATGAATTTGGCGGGGAGGAGTGCGAGACGGACGGGGTGGAGTTTTATGTTGTTGGGGAGGTGGTGGATCCAGTTACGAGTGAGGGAGAAGTTCCCGAGACCGAGGGACAGGGCGAGGGAGGGGATGACGAAGGGGACGACGAAGAGGGGGTTGACTCAGGAGCAGTCCGGGGGCTGCCCGTCGTCTCTGCCGTTGGACTTGCCCTTGCGTTTGCCATTGGATTGACTTAGGGTGAGCTAATGTCGTGGCACATCTAACAGAGATTCATCTATTGTGTCGTTTTCATGACAAGCCAAGCAAAGCGAAGATAAACAGAGCTGGATGTATCCGTGTCTAGTGTATATGCTAATACAAGTCCATGAACTCGCCATGCATATGGATGAAACGAACATGCCTCTTCCATGGACAAAGCCAACTGGAGGGGCCCAGAAAAGCAACAATGTGCAAAATGCCAATATCAGATGCTCCC
The DNA here is from genome assembly GCA_030271035.1 of Microascus cirrosus. Taxonomy (NCBI): domain Eukaryota; kingdom Fungi; phylum Ascomycota; class Sordariomycetes; order Microascales; family Microascaceae; genus Microascus; species Microascus cirrosus. Next base: position 133,913 of record JAMBUN010000262.1, on the reverse strand, counting down.
ACCACCTCCCAACCCGTTCCACATTTGTGGGACAGCCACAACACAAGCGGTATGTGAAGCAAAACCAGTGAAGATGACAAAACATGGTATCTCGAACGCCCAAACAACGTCAACGCCCAAATGCAACCCAAGACAGGCGTGAGACAAGCCGTGGTACCGCAGCAAACACCCAAAGATCCGGCCGCAACACCAAGGGTATATATCCGCCCGTAGTCCACCAGATGCCCTCTCCAAGTCCCACAATGAAAGCCAACACACCACCTCCACGCCACGTTCGTATATAAAAGCACCAGAGAACCAGCCGCTTCTACGCGGCAGCCGTCGCGCTCGCAGGCTCCTCCGCGAACAACTCCTGCAGCACCTCTGCAACAGTGATCCTCTGGTGCGGGTTAGGTATCAGCATATCCGAAACAAGCCTCTCCATCTTGTCTCGCATGTTCAGGCGCCGCCGCGCCTCTGCGATCTCGCTTAGCCACGTCCTCATCGCCGACACCGCCGACGCTGACTGCTGTGGGCCCCTGCTGCCAGCGAACGGCCGGTTGACCTCCGCGATCATCCAGTAGAGCCGCCTCGGATGCGCGCGCGTGGCGCGGGCGTCCGGGTAAGGAATTTTACCTAGGACATACAGCATCGTGATGCCGAGCGCCCATATGTCCGATGGCGTGCCTCGGAGCTTGCTGCCAATGAATTCCGGGGGCACGTAATAGGGCGTGCCCCCGGTCGTCAGTGGAGTCTTTTTGTTCGTCGACAAGCCAAAGTCGCAGAGCGCTGCACCACGCTCGGCCGAGTACAGGATGTTGGACGGCTTGATGTCATTGTGCACGAGGTTGCGGGCGTGGATGTAATGCAGGGCCTTGGATATGTCGTGCATGATCCGCTCAGCATCGGCCCTAGTCCCGCAGAAGAGGTCATCGCCCTGGTTGCGCCACACTGACCTAGCCGAGAGGTCCCGGGCCTCGACGTGCTCCATGAAGAGCGCGAGATGCCTCGCATCACCACCATAAAGCTTCACGATGGAGTCGTGCTGCAAATCTTCCTGGCTATGATACTCGCGGAGCCACATGTTGGCCTGCTGGATGACGTTCCGCTCAGCCTCTTGTGGCTTCGGGTTGGCGCTCGCGAGACGAGTCTTGAGTACCTTGACGGTGACCACTTGGTTTGGCAGATGTGAGTGCTCTGCCGTGTAGACGGCCGACTGCATGTTTGAGGCGATATGGTCGCGTTTAGTGACTCGATACTCGTCTAGGTCGCTAGTTCCGGGAACATGGACTGTATCACCGCTGTCGGCCTCGACCAAAGCCTGTCCGTTGGCCTTGACAACTTCTTTGCTCGCGGACGGAAGGGCGAGGTACATTGTCACACCCTCCTGGCGGTGTTCATGGACATCTTCTGCAATCCGGGCCTTTTTTTCGGTCCGCGGCGAGACGAGGCCGTCATCAGTCGAGGGCCTCTTACCAGACGAGTTCAAACCATCGGATCGCGTGGGCGAAGGGATGAGCTTGGTAATATCATCTGTGACTTTGGGCGACAGGAGGACCGAAGGCCGTTTCTTCAGGATCCGGAAGTCTAGCAGTGGAACATCCTCGACGCAGATCCTCCAGGTGCCGGGGCTCAGTCTTCGCAGATCACCTGGGTTGGCCCCGAACGACATCTCGGCTTCGTCCTCAGGCATGGATGATTGCCTGGTAAGGGTGATGGGTACATCGGCTCGGTTGATAAGGATCTGAGTATCGTTCCCAGGGTCATAGTATAGCTCACACCACACGTGCGGCCGGTGAGGTCCCTGGCCCGAGTAGTCCGGTTGTATTCTGAGGGGAAATTTGACGTCTGTGGACGTCTGGGTGATGGCGAGAGCGCCTTGGTGCCTGTCCTCCTCTGAGCCATCGTCGATGTTGAATACCACCCATCGGCAGTTTTCATAACCTGGGCTGACAGACGGTACTCGGACGAGTGGGCGGACAAGCAGGCGAATGCCGGCCGCAAGATGGTGGTCCTCGACCCTGAGCAAGTCGAGATGGACAGCGGAAGCCTCAGGATCGTTTAACCAATCCACGTTAGGCGGGTTTCTCCTCCTCAGGCGAGCGTCAATCTCTGACTGGGAGAAAGGCTCCGTCTTCTCCTCGGAGCACGCCTGGGACGGGTCAAGCGCATGCACAACCATCGTGTCGGCCGGGGCGGGGAGCGCGGGACGGCAAGTTACGATGGGAACGACATAGTCATGGAACTGAGACTCAGGCTGCGTTCAGTAAGGGGTGAGCGGGAGCGCCGGTCGGTAGGCGGACAGCAAGCGACAGGCGCTGAGCGAGAAGAATTGGAGCCAGCAGGGGTAACGAGGACCGGGGCTCGGATGCTTAAAGGGGTATTATGCCACACGTCTGGGAGATAGTCGCTGTAAAAATGGCAGAAGGGCGTAGGCCGAAATGGAAGCAAGAAGAATTGCGCTCGAGTAGAAGTGACGTTGGGCAAGACGAACAACAGGGGAGTGGTAGGCAGGGTCCCAATGAAACTTCAGGGATGGGCGCGGGAGCTAAAGTGCGGGAGCTTAAAAATGCTGTGGCGTCCTCGGACAGCTCAGAGAATGACGAGCGCCCCTCAAGTCATATGGAGCGAGAAGTCGGGGTTGAAAAGGAGCAGCTGATAGGCCTCCGGGAGCCTGGGGAATGGAAGGACGTTAACCTGAGAAACGAGGCCAGATAATAGGGCTGTGCCTGCCTGCACCTGCCGCAAGGACTCCAATCCAGCGTCCTGAACGAAGGCTGGACAGCGGGAAGGAAGGGTTTGGGAATGACCGTGGCGGTGGTCCATCAGAATTGGCCCGAGCGGCTCGATTAGGCACACGAGCCGAGGGCAAAGGAGGCCACGCTGGAGGGTCAAGCGACAGGGTTCCCCCGCTGATGACTCGCGCGGAGGCAGTGACATTGGCCATGGGGTCAGCATTTCGCCATCATGGCCCAGCCTGGTCCACATTGGAGCGGGACCACCCTGGAGAAGGGTGCAGAAATGTGGGACTCGAGCGAACTTGGGATCGAATTCAGTCACGCTAGATTGCAATAATCTCAGCTTGGCTCTCATCTCTTGTTTTAACTTTTGATTGCAAGACCGTGGGGTTTCTCACGGGACTGGGAATTTGATCCATCCGGCTCTGTGAGTGGGCGAGTAGGGCTGGCCACATGCTTCCGCCCAAAGTCTTCTGCGTCAGCGGTTCTCCAGTTGTATTATGTAAGGAACACCGCAAAGCCTGCCCTTGGGCGTCCGTGACGCAACCTCCTCTTCCCCCTCTTTTGAAAGCTGAGCAACCACAATGTGCCCAGCCCTTGCTCGCTTATGGAGTATTTCGCCCGAATGTTCCGATTTACACTTCCTCAGCATAGGTTTTTTCCTTTTTTTTTTCCCTTCCCTTTTTTTTCCCGTTTTCTTTTTGGTTCACTGCTAGACTTCGAAGACGTACTTCTCCTCTTTAATGCGAAGCTCTTGCCGAACTCGATCGAACCTTGCAGGTGAGGGCGACAAGCGGTGAGCTGCCGATTTCGCTCGAGCGAGTGACATGCTGAACAGGTGGCACCATGCACGGGCCAATGTGCAGGCAGCCTGCTTCATTCTGCACAATTTTCGGTACAATTTCGTCTCCGCCCCTCCTTCCACGGCTGGAAAGGATGGGAAGGTGAGACGGATAACACGAGACTCCGCCCTGATAACAGGTTGTGCGCTGCGCCCGAAGCCGGACCAATACCTGCAAGCAGCGACCCTCCACCATGTGAGACCATGGTGGGACTAGTGTGGGACCACAAAATTGTAGCGTCCAATTAGACAAATGTACCATGCAAGCCGAACCAATAAAATTTGCAGATGAAATGGAACTGGTCATAATCCGTGGCACGAAGGGGATCCATTTTGATTTTCGCCCCCCTTGCCTCCTTCCGGCGCCCAATGCTTTGTGCCAAACATGCGTGGATTGCACCTTCCCGTCATGTTGGTATGGCGGACCCCCCGCGCTTCCGGAAACCTCGATGGTTTAACCCCCTGATGCCCCATCTCCGCCATACACACGGTTCCTCTCACGCATCATCGAGCCCGGAAGACCCAGACCGAGATTCAGCATCACAGAGCGGATCCAACTTCTCCATCTTCGGACCTCAGATCCCGCGCGTTCGCTTCGGCCGACGAATTTTTTTAACACCACCACCACCAAACCAATCACGATGTATCCTGAGGCCAGTCACAGCAAGAACTAGGGCCTGACGCCATCCCAGGCTCTCTGCTCTTGATCTCGGCTCGCGAACCCCCCTAATGATATTACGCTCTCTGGATTCCTGTTAACGACCGTTCATGATGGACGACCCGGGTTGGTCTTGGCCAGCCTGGAAGTTCGGCATGAAAAGGGAGGACTTAACGACGAAACTGCACGATCAGTACAACACGTTCCCTTCCACCATCCAAGACCCCGAAGCTTTCCATCATGATGTCTTCGAGATCGCCATTACCGCCACTACAACCGACGAGTTCCATACCCTCCTTGCTGCCCGGAAGCAGCAACGGATTCAGGAGCTCAACGAGACTCTCGAGTCTGCTGCATTCGAGATCATCGCTCACCCCGGCCTCGTCGGTACTGACCAGTGGCAATACGCACTCCAGCTGTTCAGGACTCGCTCTCTCGACTCGCTCGTGAGGTACTTTTCGAGCTATCTCCCCGAGAGCTACCTGAGTCGCAATGCTGCTTGCGGTGCCCACAGTCCCCTTTCGACGGCGTCGTCTTTTGCCGACTACAGTAGCGCTGCTACTGTTAGCACAGATCTCAGCAGCGTCGACGCCGACGATAACGACGACCATGATTCCCACGACCATGTAACAACATTCCTTTCCAAGAGTTCAGATAAGGCCATGTTTACGAAGGAGCCGGAGGATATTCGGAGTTCGGTTATCTCTCGCATTGATACCCACTTGCCTCCCACTCCTGAGTCCGTCACGATAGATCCAGACACCGCGGCCTCATCACCGATCGATACTCACCGAGACCATTCCGAATTCCACCATCCTTCTCCATCGAGGACTTCGTCCTTCTCCGGCACTCGAGACGAAGCCGCGATGGACTCCGTCCGTCGCAGCATTCACGATCTTGAGCCATACCAATCTATCGAAGAGGCTCACAGCCCGGCGAGCTCGGACGCGGAATTGTCAGACAGCCGTTCGTCGGTCGACTCGATCACGTTCTCCGGATCTGAATCGGGCCGCCGGCATTCGCGCGTGTTCGATGACGACGAAGAAGCGGATGAGTACTTTGGAACTACCCAGCTTCCTATGGAAGATGATTCACTTGAAATACATACGAGCGAGGAGGACGCATGCGTGATGCGTATGCCCACCGATGCCTATGATATCTTGGACTCGGAGACGCCAACACCCAAGCCCAACGCCCAACCGTCGTTTCCTATTGTTGATTCTAACCCTGCCAAGTTATACCGCGCCCGGCCATCCCGGGCAATACCGTCGAAAGAATGTCGCGCTCAGCGAGGCATGAGTCCCCTGCGGTGCAGCAGGAGGACGCCGGAAGAATCCGGCAGCCGCATACAGAAGCCCATGTCGGATTCACGGGCAAAGCTGAGAGCTCGGGGGAAGGTGTGCTCGGAGTATGTGGAGTAGCATTTGGGGCGGGGGAGAAGACGGCGGATGGAGTACAGTGGGGGGAGGCGGCAGGCGGGAGACGCGACAGTGAAGGACACGATGGCAGGGATGAAGCATCCTCTGTACATATATGTAGTGTCCGCGCGTGTACATACCCCATACCTAGGTCCGGTAATTGCTTTTTCTGTTGTTTCATCCTAAGTTTTTTGATGACGGCGCTTTCCCCGACCCATGATCTCGGTGTTCACTTATCGACTTGGTTCGTGATTTAGGGCTTAATTTAGTCTTGTGTCTTCAGCGACTTGCGATGTCGTCAGACCGGAGCTCCGCCTTGCAGCTTTGGGAGAGCGGGCGTTTTTGAGAGGTTGGAATGGTGAGTTTTACCCCCGTGCCATTGTGTGTTTAAAGTCTGGTGATGGTGGGTGGGGGTTGTCAGGTGGTCTGGCGTATCTAGGCGCGTCATTTCGTTCCTGCGCCTGCGTGTTGCTTGCCTCGTGGCTTTGGCGTAGGGGCCTGTGTTTAGGGCGATGTTCTATTTTTGATTTTGGGTCTGGTCTTGTGGATATTTTACGAGCTAGGTCATTTCTTCTAGAATCAAAGGTAGGTTGGGAGGATGAGGACGAGGTAGGTCGGCATTTGACGTCTCGGGGGAGCGTCCACTATTTGCGCAGGAGTAAACGGACAGGTTAGTGGGACTTTCTTAGTGTGTTTTGAGGGAGGGGACGTAATTAGAGATGCGTAAGCAATCGCCCTGCACTTTACATCGTCAAGATTGCTTGACGAACCAACGAATATCATCCGTTCAATGATTTCTCTTAGGCACCAGTTTGGCTGTATCGGGATGTGATTCCAGAGAGATGCGTGTATTGGAAAGCCTGGGAGCCTTGGGCTGCTCTACGTGAGTGTGCAGGACCCGGCCCTGCCCAGCTCGACAAGCCACCTTCTGAAGCCCCCCTGCTGCATGCCCTTGGTGTGAATGGAGTTACACCACCACCAAGAAGCCTATGGCGGCCCTGAATGGTTGGGCTGTCACGTACTAGTACGGACTTTGGCAGAAATTAATCCTTGACTTCTTCCACTTAGCTCTGGCAATACCGCCCAATGTAGGCCATCGAGTCATCACGGCTGAAGCCTTTGCATTAATGGGCCTCGTAGCCAATATCTTCCGATTTATCGAGCAAAGCCGCAAGATCTTGTCCGCTGCGAAAGACATACGCGAGTTTTTTGCAGGACTTTGCACCCGAAGTGATGCACGTTCGCCTACTAACTGGAGGACGTCAGGCAACGGAGACAGGACATTTCACAGCGATCAAAAGAATCATATTCAACGGACGAAAAAGGCGATCCATGAGTACTCGAACGAGTGTCACATCATAGACTCCGAGTGGGGGCGCCTTCATCGGGAAGCTGAAACTACGTGACAGCAGTAAACCGCGTAGTGTGGAGAGCCTTGTAGGTGCTTCTCGGAGCAGGAAGCTGTTGTCGTGCTGATCATGTTTGCAAGATCGGTGCTGAAATATTATCTCCACGCCTGGAAGACCTCGTCCCGAGCGCACCCTCCTGCACAGTTCCACCCTGCTTAGGGTGCTGGGTGAAACGTCTAGCATGCTCCTATAACCAGAACTCGGTGGCGGCACCCCCGCTGATCCGGATTGTACCCAACCCTAAGCAAGGCTCCCAGGACATCCGGTTCCCATGTCGAGTACAACGGACGTCTCTCAGCCAGGGCCACGGAAACAAGCAAGTATCGATATTTATCAAACTCCTGAATCATGTCCGGCTCCCACAGGAGTTTTAGATAACCGAGCAGCTCCATCATGTAAGCTGCAAAGTCGACTATTTTGACGCGAGATGGTGCGTTGAGCAACCAGCCGACGCGGAAACCTTTTCCTCTCAAATTCTCATGTCATCTCACGAATCGTCGTGCCGGAATGTGCTGGCTGTAGCAAAGTAGTCGAGGATTCTCAGATCGATTTCAGCTTCATACAGACTCACAAATGTCCAGAATTGAGTCAGGGCAAGACCATCAACGAAGAAGTGAGGCTTTACCTTCCTGCTTCTTCGCTCGGAGAGGCGACTTATTACCCCTCGTAGCGCTTCAAAGCTCTGTAAGTCATAGCCTCGGTTTGGGCATAGCTCCGAGGCAAGAGCCCCGTCACTTCGCAGGATTTAAAAGAGAAGGGTTTTGTAGCAGATCCTGTTGGGAGTTCTGCGGCGTCGTGTCCTGGTTCCAACAAGAAGAATCTCGCTGAGACCAACTCTGCGTCACCAGCCCACGCGAGGAGGAGACGCCTCGTCTCATCATTGTCAATATGAACTTCATCAGCGTTGACTTTCCACTACCCGCGAGCCCGCTGATGCAGTAGATGCCATCCCCGGACTCAAGCCAATCTGGTAAGGTAGAGAGTGTAATAGGTTGAACACCCCCGTATAAGTCCGCCCGTGTGTGCCATGTCGATCGCCAAAACCGCAACTGAATCTCTGGGAACTGCAAACTTGGAAAGAAGTCTCGATTCGCTCCAATTCTTTTATGAGTGTTGGAATGCTTGCATCGAGAGACTGTAGTTCCTTCAAAGACGGATGCCCTGAGATCATTAAAACGACCTGAAATGTCTACCCCTAGGCTGCTAATGCTACTTTCGAGGACTGTGAGCATGGTAATGATGAATGATAGTCTTTCATTTGAATTATCCGAGGCTTCTTTATCCAGGGCTCTCTGCAAGCGTATCCATGGGCGCTCGCGAAGGTCCCTGAACAGACCAACAAGCTTCCGGATCTCGTCTTGCTTCTTTTGGATTCTTTTTAGTCCCGGCGCGTCAACGAGCTGAAGGCCATCTATCACGATAGTCGGTCAAAACAAACTTTGGTGGTCAACGGTACAAAAGACATTTGTCCAAGGATAATGTCGTGGTTTTTGGAGAAGACAACAATCGCGATGCGAACGAGACGCAGTTTCCTCCGGGGCTAAACGGACCCGGACAAATTCGTACTCCCGGCTCCCCGGCCGCGTACGGGGATTTTTGCGGGGTAGCAGAGAGTTCGGACCCGGTCTAACTATCAATGGCGGGGCTGCTGGGGAATGCTAACCCGAAACTGCGGCGATCCCCTAAACTCCCTACGGAGATTTTGGTATATGAGCCTCGGTCCTTCTGGATCGTACATCTGAGCAGCTCCAGGCCGAGGCGGGGCACACAAGCCACGGGGGATATAACCCTCAAGTCGCCGGCTGCGAGCCCTCGTCAGCTCTCATGCCTTATCTCCAACGGCGCTGCTGACACGATCCGCGACACGCCTCAACTTGACGCTCTCTTCAACGCCGCCAATATGACCTCTATCGCCACCGCCTGGGCGGCCCTTGTGGAGCGCCACTCCCCGCACGCCATCGAGTTCTACGGCACCGTCCTTGTCCAGCTCGTCTTTTTCTGGCTGCCCTCTGCCCTCTACATTGCCCTCGACCCCCTCCTCCCCTCCTTCTCCGCGGCCCACAAGCTCCAGCCCGCCCCGAAGCAGCCCTCCTCCGCCGACATCCGCCACTGCTTCCTCGTCACCCTCCGCAACCAGCTCCTCGTCGTCGGCCTCGCCTTCGCCCCTTACTACATGGCCCTCCCCTCCCCGCTACGCGTGTCCCCCACACCACCGCCTGCTGGTGAGTTCCTCGCCCACCTCGCCGCCTGCTGCGCCCTCCGCGAGGCCCTCTTCTACTACTCCCACCGCCTCCTGCACGTCCCCTCCCTCTACCGCCTCATCCACAAAACCCACCACCGCTTCACCGCCCCCGTCGCCCTCGCCGCGCAGTACGCCCATCCGCTGGAGCACGTCGTCTCCAACGTGCTGCCCGTCGCGCTGCCGCCGGCGCTGCTAGGTGCCCATGTGCTGACGGCGTGGGCGTTCCTGGCGCTGATGCTGCTGGAGACGAGCACGGTGCACAGCGGGTTCGACTTCTTTGGGGGGCTGGCGGAGCTGCACGACGAGCACCACAGGAGGTTCACGGTCAACTTTGGAGGATTCGGGGTGTTGGATTGGGTGCACGGGACGGACGGGAGAGAGCCGAAGCGGAAGGGCGAGTGAGGCGAAGCTGGAAACTGAGCATGATATTTGCTTGCGGATGGAATAGGAAGGACAGGGCGTTTCGGTGCCGATGGCATTTCGCACTCTGTATGGTGGTGGATGTTTTGGAACAGCAAAGTCTGCTAGGTATTGCTTCGTTGATCACTGGCACTGGGGGTCAACTCCTCGATCTTGAAGGTAGCCACTGCCCTCTTTCTGCCTCGATCAACGACACATAAAAGTAAATAAAACAAACGCTTGAGTTCTCGACACAACCGGTGCTGAAAAATTACGTATTGGTACAAAACTCCAGACTCACGGGTTTAACGCCACCTTCTTCCTCCTCGGTGACCTCTTTTTCGTCTCCCATGCCCTCCTCGGCCTCTGCATTATCTCCTCCCTACTCGCCGTGTCGTCGAGCAGCATGTCCGCCAACGCATTCGCCTTGAACACGACAGCCTTCCCTATCGAGTGCACGTACTGGTTGTACGGGCCATGGCCGAGTATGACGCCGCTAACCCTCAGGGCGAGCCTGCTCGCGGGGTCGTCCCGCTGGGCCTTGAGGGCGAAGCACTTGGGGTGCCGGATGCCGGGCGGCGAGAACTCGATGTAGACGTCGACCCTGTCGTTGGAGAAGTGGCGGTGGCGCGGCAGGCGGAAGACGACGTAGCCCAGCCAGACGCGGTTCTCGGGAAAGATGGTGACGTTGCACGGGTAGGGCTTCCCCTTGTACTGGTCCCTCTCTTGCGTCCAGTCGCGCACGACCGAGATGCGCTGGCGCTGCTTCTGGGAGCCCGGGAGTGAGACGAGACATCTGCTCCCCAAGGGGAGGGTCGCGCGGAACGCGTCCGCCCATTTCCTTTGACAGGTGCTCCTCCGCGCAGTCGAGACCATCCATGACGTCCACCTTGTGAACGCCGAAACGCTGAGGGACCTCATCGGGTGTGGGAAATGAGGTCGGATTGGTTCCAAGGCAAGGTCTGGCCCGGTGATCAGATTATCCGGTGCTTGTCACCAGCTCATAGAATTGCTGGCCTTATATCAACATGACCGCTTCCCGTTTCCCTGGGGCACAATGGGCTTTCTACCGGTCGATATCAATATCAAACATCCCTTAGCTAATTCACCTCGAGACGCGCAGCTGGCGGGGCCTGTCCTGGGAGCTGGTCGCGCCATGCAATCCTCATGGATGACTAAGCAATTGAAGCTCAGCTTTCCCGTGACCGGGAGAATGTCTATGTCGGCACTGGCGCTAGTAGTTGGTGTTGCTGTTCACATGTTGTAAGTGAACATAGGCCTGCGGCCAAGGGAAAAGCTCCGGACTACCTCTTTCCACCTTTAATGGGGGGTCACGGGGTGTAATCTGTTCGGGAGGGTGTACTACGAGCCAGAAGTGTCCAACCTACAGGCAGCGGCCCCCTCGTTTGTGCCCCTAGGTCATGATGAAGCGGGCTTGCTCGGTTCATGCTGCCGCGTGAGTTGTATGAGCGCCCTGAGATGCTTTGAGCGCGGAGTCATAGAGGGATTCGAACTCACGTAGGCCCAAAGCGCGGGGCCCTCCCATCGACCTGGCAGAGGAATGCATTTTTCAGCACAATACTGGATCTGGAGGTCCCGGATCCGAACAATCATATGCAAGGGATGTTGCGCCTCTCACATCCCATCCACGTGATGCCGACCAAGCCCAATCCTCACGATGGTTCCCCCCGCGTCTGCCTCTCATGCTGTCAAGCAACTTTCCTACATTAGTCCCAAGGAATCCATAAACCCACCATGAGAGGCCGATCGCCGTCGCCCCAGCGCCAGCCGCGCTACCGCCGCATCGACGAGGAGGAGTACATCAGGCGCTCTAGCTCGCGGCCCGGCTCCCGCTGCCGCCGCTCCGGGTCACCTTGCAAATGCTGTCCCCAACCGTGAGTTCCCTACCCGCAGCCGTTCCCAGCGACATCAAGCTAATCTCCCCCGAGCCAACCTCGCCCTCAGCTCCCGCCATCGAAGTACCCCACCATCCAGGTCCGCGACCACACGACGCAGGACACCGACCTGCACGGCCGCAGCTTCACCATCACGCTGATGCCCGACACCTCGGCGGGAGACATCATGCACTCGCTCGCGCCGCCGCGGAGCGGGTGTGTGGTGCACATCTGCTGGGGGGAGGGGAGGCGGTGCTTCCTCGACCCGCGGGACGACATGTGGGAGATTGCAAAGATATGCTGGCTTGAGGTTGTGGATGCGTAGATGACGAGCTGGAGGATGAAGGGGGTTCCTTTTCACGGATGTTATTCACGAATATTCGTTTCTTTAGGCTAGGCGTTTGGTTGGGCCGGACGGTTCGGGAACGAAGCGAGGGGATCGGGTTCCATCCGGGGGCTTGACGAGAAGGCGAAAGAAGTGGTGGATAGTTCCATTGGTGAGAACCACTACATCATTTGTCTCAAAAGGAAATGTATCCTAGCTCGAGGCGCTACGTCATTTCCTTCACGTCGTGCTGAGAAATCCTGGAACGAGGCACAACATAGCTTTACACAGGCTAGCCACTCCCCATCGCACTATTTAGGCCTGGAATATAAGTCCAGCAATATAGCATGACCGCCAGGGTTCATCCTTACTCAAACCACATTCGTGCCGATGTGCAGCTGCCTCCCAGCAAGTATTCCACCCGACCACAAAGGGAACATCGTGCTCCTCCCGGGCCAGGGAAGCCAACTCCGTGCAACGAAGACAAAGAAACAAGAACAAACAGGTCTCAATCCTATGCGCACCCATATTGCGCGTCGTTCGAGCTCCGGCTTCATCCGGGGCTCCCGTCGAAGGAGAGTAACGGCCGAGACACCTGCCCAGGAACCGCGTGTCACAGAGCGGCTAGATGCGTCCGGCAGGTAGGGGGCTGGCGACGGGTGGTACCCGAATAACAGGATGCAAGTAGGATCATGCGTGACAAGATCCAAGATCTGGAGGTATATAAAGTCATAGTGTGGATCTGCCTTGTGTGTGGGTTTACTCTCATTATGACCCGCTCCTTTGTACAGCGTGTGGTTCTTGACGATGGGCGTCACCTCTCTGATCACCTCCTTCCTCCTCGCCCTCCCGCTCGCGGTGGGCGCGACCTCCCTGTCCGTGAACGCGCCTCCCAAGCGGAATGGCCTCTCAGCGTACACCAACGCACTCCGGAAGTGGGGAAACGCCCACGACGAAGGATTGTCGGCTTTGGGGCTTGCTAAGAGGCTATCGGGTGAGTCGCCTATTCTACACATTACACCTGTAGCTTTGACTTGGCAAATACCCGCGAGAAGAGAGCTGACCGCCCTGTAGAGAAGCTCGAAACCCAGAGCCACGAGAACGACACCTTCTATACCGTTGACATCGGGGTTGGGAATCCCGGGCAGACGCTTCCCGTGATTCTCGACACCGGCTCCAGCGACACGTGAGATCCCCCTCTCCACCGTTGCACATGTTCCTCGGAGCGCTGAAGAGAGCAGCTGGGTCTACTGGTCCATGACGGACTACGGCGGCCTCGGGAAGAGCGAGTGGCCGAAGCACTACGACCTTGCCGACTCCTCCACGAGCTTCCACCTAGCCGATGCCGAGTGGAGCGTCCAGTATGGTGAGACTGCCCTTCCCCATGGAGACACCGTCAACTCACACCAGTCAACGAGGACTAACAAACCCCCCAAGCCGACGGCTCGATCGCTTCCGGCCCCGTCGCCCTCGACACTCTTACCTTGGGCTCCCTCCACCTCCCTAACTCCACTATAGAGCTCGCCAACGCCTCCTCGCCCTCCCTCCTCTCCAGCGGCGCCTCCGGCGTTCTCGGCTTCGCGCGGGACCTCCCAACCTCCATAATCCCCTATCCCGGCCCCACTGTCAAGGACCGCCTCGTAGACACAGGAATGAGCTATCTGACCATCGACCTGCAGTCCGGCGGCGGCAGCTACTACCTTGCCGACGCGACACCGAGGGATATCATGTGGATGGACAGCTGGGGCACCCACTGGAACGTCGACGTGATGGACTTCACCGTCGGCGACCCATGGGTCTCCAACGCGACGACGCTCCCGCCCTTCGAGGGCGTCGTCGACACGGGAACCACGCTTCTCCTCGTGCCGAGCCGCCACACGACGGCCTACTGGATCCAGGTCCCCGAAGCACGCCACGATCCCTCGCAGGGCATGTGGCTCTTCCCCTGTTCCCAGAGGACCTCGTTGCCGGACCTGAGGCTGAGCATCGGCGCCGGGTACGAGGCCGTGATACCCGGTGAGCACCTCGACTTTGGGAGCGTAGAGGAGAGGGGTGAGGAAGGGGTGCGAGAGGGCCCCGGGGAGGAGATGTGCTATGGAGGGGTGCAGTCCTCAGAGGGGCTGGGTGCGGAGGCAATATTGGGGGATGTGTTTCTCAAGAGCCAGCTTGTCGTGTTAGGACTCAGGGACGGGAAGATTGGGTTTGCGGAGAAGTCTTAGAACGATGGTTCAAGGTGATTGGAGTCGTGATTATGTCTTTACCGTTAGACGGTATGGTCCGGCTTACATCTGTCTAATTCAGAGCGGAGTATCTCAAAGGTCTGCTCCCAAGGGCGTTTGGACAAGAGTGTATGTATGGAGTTCGTCGATTTCTTAACAACGTCGTGGAAAGAGGAAGCTGAAGGGAAAGGACAGTGCTGTGAAAGACTCACACTTCGAGAGCACCTCCATCCTGCAACTCCTCAGATGCCACTAGCTAACCAAATCCGCGGCGGTATCCAATTTTCCCTGTCTCCCTGTTTGTATATAGGCGACATACCCTCGGCTGCAAACCCATTCGCTTACCCATGCTAGTCACCACTTCAAGGGCAAAACTCTATTATGAGCCATAGATTAAACGCAAACTCCTGAAAGCTATGAACCACGGGCGGGATGGCGGAAGCCAGTTCGAGGGCAAGAGCCGACGGTGGGGCATTCTTCGCCGGATGTATTGGCTGCGGTTAACACGTCCACGAAGGGCGCGATCACCGCGACCAACGCCTTAGGATGTCTATTGCCAACACCAAGCCCACGGGCTATTCGATCCAGCTTCGGGTGGAAGTCCAGACATGCCCTCCGCCGTCACATACACCATCCAATGCCCTGCAACCCTGCAGGCTCTCCTCCATCCAATACGGCCGCTATTAGTGTAGTAATGCTAGACCCGTCCCTCTCGGGACCGAGCCTCGCCCGGTCGTAACCAATCATGCATCGTGCTAGGTCGTTGGGGATATCGCTCGCGTAAAATGACAAAGAGTGAACCGGCATCTATCCCCTTGTGCATCGGGGGGAACAACTAAAGTCCAAGGTAGGCCCAGGGAGGGGGGTTCGCCTTGACTCAGAATCGCATCTCGCGGTCGCCATCTGGTGAAGTAAAGAATGCGGCCAAAAGTCAGCAGGGGAACTTCCATCTTGGTTTTACATGATCTCATCTCCCACGGCTCGTCCGCCGCGGCTGGAGCAGGGCGTGAGCGCCGGAGCCCCTGCATCCAAGCCCTCAGCTTGGCGTCCTGACCCTTGTGCTGCTTGTGCTTGGTAGGGTGCTTAGGCGTGGGACCGGGCGGGCTCGTCGTCCTCGAGATCCGCCTGGTCGACGACTTCGTATTCACCTTCACTGGCCACCGGAGTTGGGGGCATGTCACCTGAGCTGGGCGCGGGCCGAGCCGTCCTGGAGCTTCCGGGTCGGGACTTCTCCTTTTCCGCGGGTTCGCCCTTTTGTCGCGAGGGGAGCTCCTTACTGTCCGTCGAGGGCGCCGACTTCTGGTCGTAGTTGGGGATCGGAGCTCGTCCTTGGGTCCGCTTCAAGCGTTCTTCCATCTCCTTGATTTGGGCCTCGAGGGACTGGAGCTCGGAGCTCTGGAGGGTCACAGTTTGTTTCCTAGTCGCCGATATCGGGTTAGCCTATCTTATGGTCTCCTTGCTTACTCTGCCTCTCGGAAGACAGGTCTACAGTGGGGGGATACGGGGAAACGGGCTCGCACCCTGTCGCGAGATGATGCTTACCTCTGGTGAACCTGCTGGTCGAGGTCAGAGAGGCTGTTGTCGATCTTGAAGATGTCCATCAGCTCAGCCGAGAAGGACCGCGCCATGGTACTGTAAAACGAGTCAGAACATTTCGACTCCTCAGCCATGAGATGAACTGGGAGCCCGCTCGTCCAAAACCTGGATGCGTCGAAAGGGGTGCTCACGATTGCGGCCGACGGCCGTTCGGCTTCCACTCGCGGTCGAGTTCCTCGTCGGATCGGCTCATGATTGCGGTGATTTCACGGTTGCACCGGAATGTGGCAGAGTGCTTTTTGATCGCAGATGCTTGAAATACAGGCACGGGGTCAGAAATGGGAATGGTTCAGAGAAGGTTGAGCTGGATGGAGGATTCGATATGTTAGGGGATGGTGGATCTGAGATTAATACTTGCAGTTGCCGGGGCGCCTGGGCCAGCTGCGGAGTGGGAGCGGCAATGCGGTAAGATTAAGCAAGAACAGGCGTTATTTGGCCGATTAAGGGATCGACGGTGGAGGGGCAAGGGGTGTTTGGGAGGACAGGGATGAGGGGATGAGTTGGGTCTCGAGGACACGCCGAGAATCCAACGGGCCGCACGACACAAGCCAGCACATAAAGAGAGTCAGGGGGCTGAGCGAGCTCGTGGTGCAAACATCATGTCGCAAAAACATGTGCCTTGCGAAGCTGACTACTGTCGAGGTTACCTATAATTGTTTCGCAACAGGCCCACCGCATGATCAAACGTTCCGAGCCCTCAAAACTCTCCCATTGTTCCGAGAAGGAACGAGCCGAGTGGCAGTTGGTTTAGGTTATGCACCTGCGTGGCGCCTTCCGAATAGGAACACTCTTCCACGTCTCCAGGTTCCTTCCATGCCCAGTATATGGAATCTGGGTGGAAAGTGCGGAGCAGCGCGGTGTCAGCTAGTCTCTGCTCCGACGGGTGCCAGGCCAGGTACTTGAGCTATGCAGAGGGGACATAGCTTGCACATTCGTCATTGTGTACTGATAGGTACCTTGTGCCAAGTGTTCCAACTCACTTGGTCTTGCCCAGAGAGGGAAAGGCCAGCGTCCTCGTGGTGGGGACCTCCTTCCCAAACGGCGCCGTCCAGGCTTCAATGGGCAAGTCCCTGAGATTTGGTCATATGGGGATATCCAGTTGGGAGTGGGTGTTGGTGGAGCCCGACTCTGGACCTCGACCTTGGCGCAATAAACAGGGCAGACAATCGCACCGAAGGCCAAGGGCAGAGCGTTGTCCCAGCGCACAACCCGTGAGCTCTTGTCACAGGCGAAAGTAAAGGAGGGCGGGTTTATGCAACCATCCTCACAGTCCGGCTCAACCTGCGCTTCACGTTCGCGAGTGGGTGTACCGAGTACGAGGCAGCAGGTTGTGCCGAATTTTAAAAGACTCGCTCTGCGTATTCGAGACTGGCCATGCAGCCACCCACAGGGCCCCATGTCTTGGGAATGCACGCCCCTTTTTTCCCCGGACTGCTGAACGGGGAACCCCGAGCCTGACCCGGTGCGTGCGGCGGCGGCGGGATGATCCCGACGCACGTCGAGATTTAGGCTTGTGCCATCGTCAGTGTATAAGTGTCAGGCCCTCATATGAGGCACAGCCTGAATTGTGCCGTTGGAGGATCGACATGACGGTGATCAAGCACCGGCCGACCTGAACGGTAGCCCCGGTAGCCTGATCACAGAAACTGGTCGCTTCCGCAGGGACTCGGTATTACGAATATCGCCGGCTAGGGATGGCCGCAAATTGCCGTTTTATTACGTTGCGATGCGGCTCCGCGATAACGGCAAACTGGTACCTCGTAACCGCTGAGACGGGAAATTCGGCTCGGCCCCAGTGACATCAACGCTGCTTTCGTCGCTGGAGATTTCCACCGAGTCGGGGCATGCCCGAGTGGGCCCCGGTCACCCCAGACATGATGCTTGCTTTTGCGGGCGGCCTCGTGTCCGTCTGGTTGTCCTTCGTACTAACTCTGTAGTGCGGACGGTAATTATGCGCCATGGCTTCCTCAGAACCAAAAGAATTGTCTCCCGCCGTTCTCCCGCAGACGTCAGGTTACCTGCAGTCAATAATCTCGGCAGAGGCCACGCTGGAACATGGCAGGAAGACATAGTCTATGAAGAGTCTATGTCTTGTCTGAGAAGAAGCCACAGCAGTTTTATCTCACCGGTGATGAACTCCCTGGCAGCAAAATCCCACCACGTCGGTTTGATTTTGATAGCCCAACAGAGACCAATTGCCAGCAACTGAAATAGGCTGCAGGCATCAAGCCGGAGGTCGAATATTATATAATAATTGACCTGCTCCCGACCGCCTCCCCAAAGAATCGGCTTCACGTGACAATTTCACGCTCATGAACCGTTTACCAGATTCCAAATTGACATCACAACGCCAGCAATTTTTATCTCATCCATTGGTACCATTTCAGCTTATCGGCCACGACGCGACGACCCACACGACCTCGTCCCACATCCCATCCTGTCGCCATCATATCGGGTAACCTCTGAGCCCATTTGCGTCTGCCGTCGCGTCCCTCGATCTCACGAATTCCCGCGGCGCAACCCATCACGACCGCTCCGCGCGCATTCCCGCGACTGACGTCGCTACTCCCGAGACCCTGGCGCCGATTCACTTAATCCAGAGACGCGTCGATCCCCTGGGCCAGGGGCGGGGCCGGCCCTCCTGGGGTATGCATCATCTCTCCGAGTACTCGAGCTTCGAAGTAGTCTTCTTCTTCCGTCTCGTCGACAAGCACAACCAGAACATCGACCTCGTCTCTGCGATCCTCAGAAGCCACCCACTCGTTATCGAGGAAAAGGGATACAATGCTGATCGCCTGACCCCTCCAGCGCTCCTCAACCTTACGAGGCAGCTGCTGGAGGAGGACCACAAGATCCAGACCGAGACCAATAGCGCAGCTTCACCCGCCACCGCGCGCCTTCTTACTTGCTCTGGGCTTTCGCCTGATGACCAGAGCGTCGCGGAAGCCGCATTCCAGCGAATATGGCTGCGGTCATGGAAGCGCCTGTCCGACGACCTTGTCAAGTCGGTCCAGGAGTGCAACGAGAAAGCGAAGAATGTCAGCAAGCAAATTAGCGAGATCGAAACACTAGACAAGGAAATAAACCGTGCGGCGGCCGCCATATCGCGGCCTCCGGCCGGCTTCCCCCCGAGAAATGGGGTGCCGACACCACCTGCTCACGCTTCCAAGACATCTCCTCAGCCTGGTGCCTCACCCCTCGCTGCACCCGCCCTTGAAGGTGTTAAAAAGGGCCCGAGTCCTCCTCAGGTGCCGCCCCCGAAGAGAGATGCAACGCCCCAACCCCCACGATCCTCCCAGCCGCAGCAGCCTCAACCCCTTCGACCCATCCAGCCGATGGCCGCCACCCCGAAACCGGGCGAAGCTCCACGATCGAATGGTGCCGGTCAAGTTCTACAAGTACCACCTGGTGTATCCCAAGCACCCTCGCCGGGAGCTCAAGCCGGTGGGCCGACGTCACCAGCCACCAAGCCTCCGGCCGATCCAGCGGCTAAACCGAAACAACTTCCCACTATCACTCCACAGACGCCCGTGCCCCCCCCGCCTTTGAAATGGGAGGCGCCATACCAAGGCCCGCCGCAAGCCAGCACGCAGCGGCCCCTACAGCCGAGTACCGCCAAAACAGCAGTCCCTCAACCTCCCGCGGCAGATCAGGCGTCAAAATGGCCTCCCTCACCTGCCCCTTCGCAAGCCGCCAACCCCGCACAGGCGTCGGCAACTCCAGCTCCCGCCCAACAGCAACCCCAACAACACCCAGCTCCGACACCTGGAGTGCTGGCCCCTCCTCAGCCAGCGGGTCAACCAGCACGGCCGCAGCCTCAGACGGCGTCTGCGGCATCCACGACCACACCCGTCACCCAAGTCCAGCAGCAAACCCGTCCTTCTCAGCCCACACCAGCGGCGCCGACCCCCGCCGCTCAACCATCCCTCCAACCTCCAACAACACCAGCCGCAAAGCAGCAGCAGATACCGGCGCAACAGCAATCCATCCCCAAGCCTACACCAGCCGTATCCACACAGACTCCCAAGACACCTGTTCCGATCCCGGTACCTGGCGCGCACCTCTCCCAAAAGCCGGTCCAGACCCCCGCCAAATTCCCGCCGACCTTACAGATACCCTCACCTGCTCAGCCTCAGGCTCGTCAGGCGAAGCCGGACGCTGCTGCAGCGAAGCCAGCTGTTCCTCAACCCGCCGCTCAAAGCCCCCAGGCCCCACACCCTCCGGCCGATCAGGCCCTACTGCGGAATACCGCGATAGTAACCCTTCAGAAGAGGCTAAGCGGTTTACAATCAACTTCGCTATCCGCCCCTCAGTCGCCTCAAACCCCTCAGTCCGTGACGCCGTCTTTTGCGAAAACCGGGCACTCTACAAGATGGGTGGCGGATTCGACACCCTCGACACCCGGTGCGCTGGATGTGGGTGCTAGTGATGCCCCAAGCCCAGCATATGAGCAGATCACAAGCCCTGTTCAGAAGCCCGCTACGCTTCCGCCATCCACGCCGCAGCCCACTGCTCGCCCGAAGTCAAAGGCTGATACTTCAGTTTCCAAAGCCAGGGGCCGCACCGGTAGAGCCGCTCAGATGACTCGTAGGGGAGCGACTCCCTCAGGCCCGACGCGGCGTAGCCAGTCTGTCACGTCCCAAGTGGACGAGCTCTCCATGGACCACAGCGACATGGTTAGTAAGGTAAAGGACGAATCGACTACGCCCCAGATACAGGCATCCGAAGATGCAGGTGACACCACAGCCGACGAAAGCGTCCCGAGCAGGAGAAGCATGCCTACGAGCAGCGTCTCGCGTCGCTCACAGAAGCGCAAGCGGCAGGATAGCGAGCCCGCTGCAGGTCCTCCGACCCATGTTCAGTGGACCCGTGGCTTCCCCAAGGTCAGCTCGTCGGCGCTTGACCAGATCGGCAGCCACCGTGACGCCAACATGTTTGCGAACCCCATCCGCGAGCGCGACGCGCCGAACTATTCTGGCATCGTGTTGCAGCCGACCAACATTATGTCCATTAAGAAAGCTATCACGCACGGGAACCGCGTCGCGACCCAGGCGGCTGCCAACCTTCCAGACGGGGACCCCGGCACGCCCGTCGTGCTGCTGCCCATCAGCGAGGACCTCGTCCCGCCGAAGGGCATCATCAACAGCGCGCAGCTGGAGCGCGAGCTTGTGCATATGTTCTGCAACGCGGTGATGTACAACCCGGACCCGGACCGCGGGCCTGGCCCCGCCTTTATGAAAGGATCGCACGGGCAGGGCGGCGACGACAGCCTGCGGTATGAAGTGGACGAGTTTGGTGTCGTGCGAAACACAAGGAAGATGTTCATCGAGGTGGAGAAGCTGCTTGGCGACCTAAGGAACGCGGAGAGCCAGAGGGGCGTCCCCACCACGTCGCTTGTGTCGATGGGAGGGACCCCCGCGAAAGCAGGAAGTGTGGGTGGTGGGGAAGAGGGGACGGATGATGTGGATGAGCTGGCGCAGGATGATGCGAGTACGGGGAGACGGAAGCGCGCGAAGGCGTAGGGGCCGATGCGTGTTGAGACTAGGTCTGATGGAGGTGGTTCTTGCTTGACTCCAGGGAGGGATCCCGCGAGGAGTGAGACGCCAAGGAGGAGCCTCCGGTTGGGGACGGAGATTGTGGCTGAGAATGCGGCACGAGGGAGAGGGAGAGGAGCCCGATGTGGCAGGGCGAGCAGAGGTGGAAGGGAAGCTCTTAGAGGAAGAGGTGGTAGGGGAAGGGCCCGCGGTAGAGTGGGTACTAAGCAGCAGCAGTTATTATCAACCCTAGTCTAGAGAGCCGCCAGGGGAGTTCGCAGAGGAGATGGGAGTCTTAAGGAGACGTGTACGCTGAAAGAAATGCATGATACCACTTAATTACAATCCGCTCTGATGGACCGAACTTGGTTTGATATATTAGATCGCGTTCGCTGCCTTGTTTATGCAAACTATTCGTATCATATGAACACCGTCCTTCACTCTTTCCCTTTCCTCCCCGACGCCTCCTTCGCCAACTCGCCCAGCGCCCTCTCATAGTCCTCTACCCTCTCCTCACTAATCTCACCCTCATCCCCAAGCACGAACCTTTCCACCTTGTTTCCCCTGTGAATCCTCGACCCCTTCACAACCTCCCCCCAGAACCAACCGCCCTCTTTCCCATCCGGCACAAGACTCCACGCACATCCTTCCCTCCCCGCGCGCGCGGTCCTGCCCACGCGGTGTACATACGCCTCCACGCTGGGCGGCAGGTCGTAGTTCACGACGTGGTCAAGCAGCGGGAGGTCGATACCGCGGGCCACGAGGTCGGAGGCCACGAGGAGGCGGACGCGGTGGGAGGCGAACTGTGCTATCGTGCGGCGGCGGACGTGCGGCGGGGTGGCGGAGGTGAGGGTTGCAGTGAGGGAGGAGAGGGCGGGAGAGAGATGGGTGAGGAGGCGGGTGAGGCGGAGGGCGGATTCGTTGGACTTGGTGAAGATGAGCGCTGTTGAGGTGAAGGTGGGCTTCGAGACGGTGGAATCAGAGTCGGAGTCGGAATCCGACTCGGACTCGGGATCGAGGGCCGAAGCTGGGCCAACACGAAGGCGGTCGCTTAGAAGCAGCTCGTTGAGGTACAGAGGCTTAAGGTTCTCGTCCCTTAGGCGGATAGCGTACTCCCTCAGCTTCTCCGGTAGCACATGCTCCGCCTTATCTCCTTTCTCGCCACCCAAAACCACCAGCCGCGGCCTCCACAGCTCCAACTCCCTCATTGCCGCTAGGCTTCCCCTGCTCGTAAGCGTGGCGCTCAAGAACACCTTCCTGACACCACTGAGGTTCGACTCGGGAAAGTCTCGTGCGCCTAGGATAGGTGAGTCCTCCGCAGCGCGGAGTGCAGCCATGACGGTCGGTATCCAATTCTGGTAATTCTGCTCAAGCAGTTTATCACCTTCATCGACAATGAGCCAGCGGACATACTCGAGGCCGAAGCCCTCCGTTTGTTGGACGTGGTCGACTAGACGGCCAGGCGTGCAGATGAGAACGTCGACAGCCGAGCCAAAGGAAACCACATGGTCTGGAAGTGTACCCTTCACAATGCCGTTCCTAGTAGAGTCGTCTTCTAAAAAGGAGACCCTCCCCGCCTCCTCATCTTCAGCCTTGCGTGAGGCCTCAGGATTGTACACTTCCTCCCTTGTAACGAGGGCCCCTTGCTCCGTTTTGAGAGGCTGACTGCCGTACGCAATTCCGATCCTCACTCTCTTCCTCCCCTGACCGTCGAACGCCGCAGACACACTCTCAAACGCCTCCTTCGCCTGCTTGACCAGCTCGCGCGTGGGAAGCACCACTAGAGCGCGCAGTCTCGTCACCACGCCCTGACTTATGTCCCTAACAATGGGAATAGCGTATGCGAGAGTCTTTCCGGAACCAGTAGCTGCAGACACGAGTACGTCACCTTGAAGATGCTTCGCTGTGGGTAGTAAGAGCGGTATAGCAGCCGTCTGCACAGCGAAGGCCTCCTTGTAGCCCTTCCATTCTAGCGCCCGCGCGACCTTTTCGGGAATACCTAGGGAGGTGAAAGACATGCGTGTGCTCTCTTCCACACGGATAGGTTCGGCGATCCAAGGGGGTAGCCCATCGAAGGCCACCGGCACGGCATCGAGGGCGACGGGCTCCGGTTGAGGCAGCGGTTCGAGACCACGGGCTTCAGGCTCGGGTGCTATCTTGTCTTCGGTCGGTTTATCTAGAGGCTGCAGGTCATCTTTGGCCAGAGATTCTGGAAGTCGGGTGTTTCTGAGGGCCTTCTCCTTCTTTTCTAGGATGGCCTTGTGGTGTCGTGCGACGTCATCCTCGCTTGGTCCCCGCTCATCGGCTTCCTTTCGCTTCTTATTTTTCTCCTTCTTTGGCTTCTTTATTTTCTCCGGTTTTGGTTCTCGAGATCCCGAGTGAGTAGGGGTAGCCAATTCGATAAAAGAGTCTTGTAGTTCCGCAAGGGGCTGCTCGTTCGTCGACATTTGTGTTGTTTTGGGGGTCGATACCTCCACCCTATTGGGTCCGTGGTCGTCTGGTGTTGTCTTTGACAGCGGTTCTCCATGCTTGTCCGCTTCCCGTCGTGTTATGTCCTTCTTTTTCTTCTCTTCCTTTCTTCGCCTTCGTTCTTCCTTCTCTAACGGAGCTGGCTTCTCTCGAACGGCAGATTCTCCCTCCCCTATCGCACCTTCCACCCCTTGGGCCTCCTCCTTCCCCTCTGGCCCCCCTATTAAGCCTTCATCTGCTCCTCCAGCGCCAGCAGCCTCCGCGGGCTTCAACTTCTTCCCCTCCCTCCCGTCCGTGTCGCCATTCCTCTTCCTCTTCTTTGCGTCGTCTACCCCGTTTGTGGGCCCTGAGCCCCTC
Source organism: Microascus cirrosus (assembly GCA_030271035.1). Classification (NCBI taxonomy): domain Eukaryota; kingdom Fungi; phylum Ascomycota; class Sordariomycetes; order Microascales; family Microascaceae; genus Microascus; species Microascus cirrosus. The sequence continues at coordinate 109,834 of JAMBUN010000262.1, read as the reverse complement.
GCCGGGGGCACGTATCGCGCATAGGAGAATGCATCACTCGGAATAGGGGGTGCAGGCGCCGCGACGCCTTTCAAGTGGCTCGTGTCCTGAGCTTCCGCGGGACTCTCCCATGCCGGTTCAGCAGCTGGGCCGGGTTTCGGAGGAGGTATATAGCGAGCGTACATTTCTTACCTTCGGCAAAAGCACGAAAATGCAGCCTCGAGGAAAAATCCTGAAAAAGTATGTACCGTCGCGTTCTGCGGCACGCAGCATTCAAGATGCCCCACGTCCTCGCTTCCTGGATTTTTTTCCTCTTATCGGGATCTTATCACGTTTTGCCGATCACACCGCTTTCCTATTTTAACCAACATTGGAGGCAGAAGCAATGTCGTTCCTCCCGACACGAACACCAACCGTCCGCCTATCTAGAGCCCATTAGGACCGAGAGATTTTTTCTAACCTCTTGAGACATAAAGGCCCAACATCAAAGAATCTAGACAGAATTACGAGTCATCAGACAAGCGAGGCCTCTGTATGGATCGCCCAACTTCTAAGAATAGCACCGGCAACTTCATAGCCGCAGATGTGTCACGAACAATGCCCCTCTTGCGCCTACTCATGTTTCGCGTTCCGGTCAGATCGCATGACGATATCTGTTTTATTTTTTTTAAGTTCGTCTCTTAATGTACTGCCTGCTAATAGAATGCACTAGATCGAAATATCCCGATGTACAAAATTAACGCCGTTCTCCATTCCATGTATCAGAATCATGTCCGCCATACCCCTCTAAGAAAAGGTGAAATAGAACTGAAGAAGCCGCCAAATTAGGCCCAGCCTTAGATCTAGTTAGTCATCGTAGTCGGCCACCGGGGAGCGTTGATGACGAAACCCATCAAGCAACCCGAGATGATACCAGCAGCCGGAAGAGTGACGAACCATCCGAGGTAGATCCACGCCACCATGCGCCAGTTGATAGCGCGCCAGTCGCCGTTACAGAAGCCCACACCGACTGTCGCGCCCGTGATGCACTGCGTGGTCGACACGGGGAGCTTGAGCCGCGTGGCCATGACGACTGCGATGACGCTGCCCATCTCCATCGAGAAGCCGCGCGACGGCGACTGCAGGGTGAGACGGTTGCCTAGATTGCGCATGATGTTGTAGCCGTAGCTCCAGAGACCGATGACGATGGCTCCTCCTCCAAAGACGAGAATCCATGTGGGGACAGCACTCGCGCCGTCCTTGGGGATATCACCCTCTTGCCAGATCTGATAGATGGTGGCATACGGTCCAATCGCGCTAAGTTATTCTGTAAGTATATCGCGAATGGAACCAATGTGGGGTATCAGGGAATCACTCACTTCGCAACGTCGTTGGCACCGTGGGTGAACGAAGCGGTGGCGGCAGTCATGATCTGCAGGAAGGTAAACAGATACTCGGCCCGGTTGTCGAAGCGCAGGGCGCGGGCATGCATCTCCTCGACATCACCCGCGAGGACGCTCTTTTCCGACTGAGAACCCACGACGTCCCTGTCCACACCGCGCAGGACAAGCCACTTAGCGTACCACCATAGAACACGTCCGGTATACCACTTGCCCTCGGGCTTGGGGCCGATCATCGACTTGTATTCATACTCCTCTCGCACGTCACCGGTTTGTTGGCCAGACGCGTCGGAGCTTGCAACCTTCTCTCCTTCGGTAACAGTGCTCACGTCCTTGTGAGGAGCGTCCCCGGGCTTGGCGGCCTCGATGTCGTCCGGCTGCGCCCTGGGGGGTTCGTCGCGCGTGCGGCGGCCGGCGTAGAAATCGCGGACAGGGCCCTTGTAGTTGGCCGGGGGAGGAGGGATCTCACCCCTCTTCAGCAGAAGGGGTCCGAGGAAGACGTGGTAGCCCCTGAGCTGCCAGTCGCCAAGGATCACGCGGCGGTAGAGCCAGGGCACGAGAAACAGACCGACAAGGATACCGAAACCGATACCGGTACCCACGATAACTCCAGGGATCTCTTGGTCAGTGAGGTTGACCTCGTAGTTCCCGCCCTTCCAGATGAGCAACATGGCTAGGAGGCACGCGGCGATGGCGAAGTAAACGGGGACCGCCAAGAGGCCCTTCCTTACAGGGTCCTTTCGGAGAAGGACACCATATTTGGTGATGCTGAATATGATTGCGGCAAATATTCCGGAGAGCACAGGTGCGATAATCCATGCGAGGAAAACCTGGATGACACCGCCGGTGATGACGGCCGTGGAACCATCGGCCGGGTCGCCGATCCACTTGACATTTTTAGCACCGACGGCTGCAACGCCCATACCGATAACGCCCCCGAGGATAGAATGGGTGGTCGAGACAGGGAAACCACACTTGGTCGCGAAAGTGAGGAAGACGGAGGAACCGATAACTGCGCAAACCATGCCGAGCATGAGGAGGCCGGGCGTGTCGGCGAAGGACTCAGTGTCGACAACCTTGGTTCGGATTGTGTCGGCGACACGGGCACCCACGCCTAGCGCTCCTGCGAATTCCATCACAGAAGCGAGGAACATGGCCTGCAGGTAGGTCAAGGACCTAGCGGCCACGGAGTTGGCCCAGGAGTTGGCGACATCGTTGGCACCTGGGGCTGTTAGACACGATGCCACGTGGGAACCGAGGCACGAAGAGCTGGCTTACCGATGTTCCAGGCGTCCAAGAAGGCGAAGATGGTACCTATTGCGAATAGGTATGTGTACTGCTGGAGAACCATGGTGAAAGAGGTCGAGAGTAGTCCTTCGACACGGAGGATGACCCTCAAGTGGGTTGACGGAGGAATGAGAGAGAACGGCGTTCTTCTCTGGAAGAGAGACCCTCTGGTCAAGTTGTGTGGAACTTGACGTTGGAAAGGGGAAAATTGGCTGGATAAGGCAATGCAAAAGTGCTGATGGTGCGTGGTAAGGGGAAGAAGGGGACGGGAAAAACACAAGGAGAGAGCTTTTGAATTATATAGTTCGGCCATTCATCTGGTGGACCAAGTCCTGGGAGACGGTTCATCAGACTTAGACCAACAGGAAGAACCTCCCTCTCCACGAGGCGTACCAAACGGGTAATCTAGCACACGACTCTTTTCATCGACCGAGAGTAGAGACGTGGAAGAGTGGGGGGGTACAAGGGGGGCGTGTGGGCGATGTATTGTACATCGGCAGCGGATACAGAGCAAAAAGAGTGGGGGTTCTTGGCAAAACTGCCAGTCGAGGAGGAACCCTGGAGAGCCGGGCGAGGGTTTGAGGGACAGGGCGTTTCGGGGAGAGTCCAATGTTCCCGGGGTGCGGCCGGGGATCGGCGAGTCAGTGAGCTGTTGTGATACCGAGCCCAGACACTTCCCAAAGATAGACACCGAGCTGGGGCGTGCCAAATAGGGAGGAGGGGGTGTTCGCTAATCTGGATCGCTAACTCCGACTTACACGCAAAATTTGCCGCTACACCTTGAGCTCAACTTCGCGGTAGCGGTACTCCCGTATGCCTCCTAGCTGACGCTATCTCCAACGCAAAGATACCAATCGCCATGGAGGAGAGCCGCTTCGTGGCGACTGGTGGGTGCCACGACAGACGCACCCGCGAGGCAGTGCAGCTCCACAAGATGCGCAGGCACACACGCGTAAAAAAGAAGTTCGGCGCCACCAAGCAAAGTTGAAAGAGCACAAGTAACCTAATGAGACAAGCGCAAAACAGTCGCTGCGGGGCAGTAGGATTAGTGCCAGGCGGGACGTCTCTTCTCCAGGTTTTGCGGGCGTCTGGCTCTCCTGCATCTTGACAACTGACTCGGTCGGCGAGAAAGAGTTGGTGATAAGGGCTTTACGTGTCGCTGGGGATGATCAGGAGGCTGTGGCCAGGATGCGTAGTACGATACCCTGGCTTTTAGGACGGGAAGGTGATCCTAGGTTTCTTTTTATTGATTGGGGTGAATTTGAAGGTTGTGTGGGACGTGCTGACGGCCACATGTCTCGCACAGAGGATCTAGAGCAAGAGGAAGCAGAGGAACTCACGTGCGATAGTTGCTACAAGAAACCCGAGTTCCCCAACCAACCCTAGGAATGGTTAATACAAGACAAGTGGCTTTCCCAATTTCTTTTCTTTTTTTTCCCAAAGACGCCACAGGCTCATGAAATAGCGTCCCCGAGAAAGAATCGCAAGCTTGGCACAGGCAACCGAATCAGTTCCAGGCACGCCGATCCAGAAGCGGCGTCGGTGACGGCTCTGGCTTGGCGAGTCCACCAGGTGCAAGAAGTCGCGTGCGAAGTTACGAATGATGGTGGTGACACCTGTGCGAAACGGGCCGCGGCCTCCACGTGAGGTTGACAAACCCCGTCGTTTCATCATGTGCGCGACGGCTATATTATATATAATACCTCCTAGTTGTGTGTATCTTTGGGACTGCCTATGAGACGTCCCATCTCGGTGAGTTTTGCAAGGCGATATCTTCCTCGCTTTGCCCTGAGGAACATTGGGCCCAGCAGCGCCTCAGAAAAAATAGATTTGACCTTTGGAGAGGGCGTTGTATGTGTACTTTCCGGCCCATCTCTGCTGGTACCCTTCCTCTCCAAACAATGCGCCTGGGGAATTTTCCACGCCCAGCTTTATCCCCAATTGGCTTGCGGACCCTGGTCGCTCTCTCAGGGCTTCCCAGTCGCCTCCAGCCAATGGAATCCTCATAACGCAACACACGTTCGCCTTCCATCCCTATGATTCGTCAAGATCTCAAGATCCAACATGCACCGTTCCTGCACGCTTGTCTGGGTCTTCCCGAGCCGACAGGGTTCAGCAGGCCAATGATAGCTACTCATTACTCCACGTGTGTGGAGCATTGGCGGAAGAGCTGTTTAAGGTTGTCAGTGTTTTGGGACCTCAACTCCACCGGGCCAGAGCTCTTCTGGAAGGCAGCCCGGTGTGTTCGAGTGCGAGATTGGTGCTCGCGTGCTTGGGAATGGTTTTGGTTTTGGCCCCGGCTAAGTTTTAATTCATTATTACGGGCGCTAGATGACTGAATTTCGGAAAGAGCTTCCCACGTGGGCTCGTATTAAAGATGTAATGGCGCCTTTAACCTCGGTGCCCTCATGGGAAAGATGATCGGCAGAAATGGGATCTCAGTGTGGAAATGGATCTCGTGCAGCCCCATGTTTCGGGCCCGCATATTTTTCTCTGTCCCGGGCTGAGGGAAATGTCTGTCGCTTTGTGTGGACCGCTCGAGCTCTGTCCTCGGTGATCGTTTTGGGTTTAACGTCATGCTCATCCTACACAGGAGCTCACGTCGACCTTCTGGAACGAATCAACTCCCACATTCCTAAGACACCCTTCCGCACTCTGTCGCGTGTCTATGGGCCTTTTTCGGTCGTTTATCCGCCTGTGAAACGCCACATTTACATGGGAAGGGGTGATTCTTCCCGTGTATCGTGTGCTTTCCTGGGGATGCCGATGACTCCTGAACTAGTTCAATTCACAGATGTTCTCGGTTCCTCGGCCCCCAGAAAAGCCCCTTCAGGTTTTGATATCTCGCTCATGCACACGGCAGGGGCTCTGCGGCTCAGAGATTCTTCGGAATAACCCCGAGAGGCATATAACACTTATACCCAGTTATGAGGAAGTGGTCACATGCGGCAATGCTGTGCTTCGTTATGAATAGATTCAGTTCGGCCCTATAATTAGTCTTCATCCTTGTATGGAGATTGTCTACCGGTATCGCGATTAGCGTCGGTATGCATGGGAGAAGGCCCGCTTGTTTGAGACCTGGCCCTGATGTTCTACCGAAGTACGGGGAAGGAAGGGCCAGATGTTTCACCTAGAATAGATCTATATAGCCTCGAAATGTCCGGGACTGGAAGATACTCGGTGAAGCTCTTCAATCCGCCTTGCAGCGGGGGCCTGCTCGCCGGGACTATACTATGGCTTCCTACATATTCACACCACCGTTCTAGAACAGATCTCCCCACCATCGTCAAGACGGTGCGCAATCACCTTCCTGCGGAAAGTTATACCAGAAAGGGGCCCCGGTTTCCAGTCTTGTATTGCCCGGATTAGGTTGAGCTGCCCTTGGGGTCATTGGAGCCCCTCCCTGCCTCAACACCACATCGCAGCGAGAAACTCGTAGATGTCACCCGACTCCAGCCGGCAGAGTTGAAGAGAGAGTATTCAGGACACGCGATCTCTTTCCGAGTTCTCACAAGCCCCCACCACAACAAGAATTCAAGAACCCCCCGAACCGGTACCGACTCCCGCCACCCTGCAGCCCATCCCTCTTGGCCTTTACGCACACACCCTGGCCCGCAGGTCCTGGTACTTGCAGCGTCGCCCCCTAGCGGGTCGGACTCGCCAGGGCTCTCTCTGCTTGGCGGCCCAGAGTGGGACGCTCTGGAGTGGCCAGGAAGCTTGTGGTCACCTGCAGGGGCTGTGTTGGTGTCTCTCGGCGGGCGAAAAGGGTAAGTGATCACACGAACAGTGAGGGATGGCATGCCGGTGGATGTCCTTGAAGTGAAAAGAGTGGTGGTATGGTATGTGTGTATATGGAGGGATATCGTAGTTTGTAGCTCACGGTTTCTATCCCACTTGAGGATTGGAGTTACTTTTACTTCATTCCTTTACGGGAACCTCCCCTCCTAAGGAGTGACACTAGTCGATCCTCATAGGCTGTCGGTATTCCCGTCTTTTACCAAGTCCCGGGCATTGTTATACACCCATGAGACCAGGCCACAAACAGGTGGAGAAAGGCATGAGATTCAACACCGAGGCCCCAGATAACGGGAGACGACCCCGAATACTACGACCCGCTGCCTTTCCTTCCATCGAGCCAGGCGGGCTAGTACTACTTTTTTACTAAGATTTTCGCAGTTTCCGCGTGCTACGCCTTTACTCTTGTCTTGAGAGAGCTGGAGAAATCCGGGCTGAAGGTCCCGGCCAGCCATAGCAGCAGAAACGAGCACAAAGTATCGCGCAGGGCACTGACCGGATTACCCGTTACGTACCGCTGTGTGGGCCCGCGGTTGAACTCCCACACAAGAGGTGGATTTACTTATCCGCATATAAATAGCCGACATTGCCTAGAAAAAGAAGCTATATCACTAGTACACGTCAGATGTCCATCCTAACTCATGAATGCAAGTATCGGACTGGGATGACGTGAAGCAGCCCCGGCGGCCATATTGGCTTGGGAAGTATGGTATTACGGCTCCGTCAAACCCAGGGGACTATATTAAGACATGCATGCCTCAACCAGCCTCGCCAACCTCAGTGCCCCGATCTCCCCACCATCGTTCACCTAGAGCGAAAGCTTTAGATACGCGGTTATTTTCACAACTCCCTTTCCCGTTTCCCTACCTTCCTCACTGTACATAAATACGAGGTAGGAGGGCGATACTAGGAAACAGCCGTGAGTCCCCTGGGTGGACAAGAGCCCGACCTCGGATCCCGCTGCATCGAGATACTGTTGCTGCCGTGGGAACAACGCCAGCAAGAATACAGCGTAAAATTCCGGTAGGCACTGCCGAAATATCGCCACCATCCGCTCACGAACGCCGTCTTTCTGAAGCTTCAAGACCCAACGCGCGGCACATGTCCGAGCTAAGGATTTCAGTCCCACGTGGACCGGAACATTACGTGCAAATGGCCCGAGCCGAGCCGGGATGGCAGCCACAACGCGAGGGCCTCGTCCAGAACTCGAGAGAGCATACTGATAGACAAATCCTGTTTCCGTTAGTAGGTCCTGTAATTTAGGACTAGAAAGGTTAAGAGGGAGACCTACTAGCCAGCTTTAAACAGGTTGCACCTCCAGGTTGACGCCAGTATGCACCGGGGTAACGGTCCAAACTGTGGTATCGACTCTCCATAAATATAACGTTACTCGGTTGTCCTTGTCTCCATGAACCAGGGCAGCCGTCAATGCCCCCCAATATACCAGGATCGTACTTGGAGTAGTAGGGCGAGTCACTCAGATACCAAGCCCTGAGTTCAGGGGCCATTCGACTGAGCACTTCACGGCTATACTACTGCTCGGGAGCGGTGTTAACAGTCACACAAGGCTAGAGGCGTACCCCTCGTCCTCCTCCGCGCATTGCTAATCCCTCTGTGCCACGAATGACCCAAAGCGCAAAAGAGCGCTCGTTCCTTTCTGACAAATCCCGTGGGAGAACATCCTTGGTAAGGCCCACTCCATCTTGTACCAGTGTTAAATGTAAATACATGCCGTACTATTTCTAGAATTCAGTACCGTAGTCTCAATCCCTGCCTTATCCACCAAGCAAGAAAACTGTATGTCGTCTCGTTCATGTTAGTAGCCAAGAGACTTGGATACAAATCCAAGTGATATTATAACAGCATCTCGCGGTCAGGACCAAAAACAAAAGAACACGGCGTACTGTTTAGAGATAGAGGACCAATAATAGAACTAATAAACAGAAGGATGGAAAGTAAAAACGTATGTTTATAAAGCTCCCTCCGGTGGAACTGGGCTTCCGTTCGGCGCTGCGCAGCCGTATCTCACTCCAGAAATGCACCAGTTTACCGCTAGGCCACCGGCCACACTTCTACCCTGGTTGAATTACTAGTCTACAAGCTGGATGTGTCATAGGACATGTAAAAGGAATATAAAGATTCAGGATAGTGGTCCAGTGATTCACTCGAGGCAGTTGTGATGGGGAGAATATCTTAATACCTGCGCGGGAGTGCGGTGTTGATTACATAACCCGCGACAGGATCGCCTTTTCGCATGCTTCGCCCGTTCGTGCAAGACACGTGAACCAAGAACGTCGGGTTGCGGGTGGGGACAAGCTACATTACCTAGCTAGGAGGATAACTTACTTTCTACCGCTGGCGACTACCAAAACGTTCATCAAATGGGCCTATAGCCCAATCCATGCCCATCGTACAACGATAGCGACGCCATCGACACCGAACCCTCACCCTCGCGATGGCGTCCGACAACAAGAAGACGCCCGGCCCCGCTGCTACTCCCAACGGCCAGCCGCCCACGATGCAGGAATATAGGAAGGAGCAGGCGCGCCTGCGTGACATGATTGAGAAGCAGAAGCAGCTATCCCAACGACTTGTCCGTCCCATCCGCGCCCCCTAGCTCCCCGTTGAACCTAGGAACTGACGTTTGCAAGGCCCACCTCGAGGAGAACATCAGCCAGAAGGAGTCCTCGTACCTGGACTCCACGCCCCACGGGAACATCATAACTGGCTACGACGGTTACATAAAGGGCAGCGGTTCCGCCTCCCACAAGAAGAAGCCGCCGCCGCTGGAGCAGAACCGCGTCTTCACCCGCTCCTCCATCTCCTATCGGCCCAACGCCGGCGGCGTACGTTGCACATCCCCAAGATATCCCATACTTACCATATAGCCCGACCCTCTTGGTCTCTTATGAGATAGTTCAGGACTGACACTCCTCTCCCAGGACGCAACCCCCGGCTCCACCACACCGGCGCAGACCCCCGTCTCGGGCACTGCCTCCGGAAACGCTACCCCCACCGCGAACGTCGCTCGCGGCGGGAACAAGAAGAAGAAGATTGACGACGAGAGCGAGCCCGACTCCGGCCCCGCGAACTCCAAGAAGAGGACCGCGTTTGGTGCTGTGCGCAAGTGAAGTCGAGCTGTGGTATGATGGGGCTGGCACGGGCGCAAGTGGTCAAGGTCATCGGCATCTGGAGTTTGGAGTACGGCTACGGAATCTGGAAATGGTCTGTGGAATACAAAGCACCTAACTCTCTTGCGATCGCCTTACATGGGAACAATTTCGATTGTTTTTGAACAGTTTTTACATCCTTTATCTGCTTAAAAAAGAAAAAAGTTATCTGAGTAAAGTACACCTGGCGCGCCATGCCACAAAGGTCCCTGCGAAACGACTCAAGAAAAACATTTTGGGATATCGGGGCCTCCTCAAATGGCCTCTGATTATGCATCTACGCATCCTATCACACACCACTCGCTCTGCGACCCCTTACGACTGCTGGCTGCGAGTGTTCCGCTTAGTGGCCTCGCCCTTGCTGGCATCCGCACCAGTGGCAGAACCCTTGGCGGCCTTGTCCTTGATGTCCTTCGTGTCCTCCTTCTTCTTGGGGGCCGGGGCGGACGAACCGCCGGCGAGAGCAAGGACGATGCCCACGAGACCAACAAGAACAGCCACGATACCGCCAGCCACCTCAGGGACGAACTGGACGGCCTGGAGAGGGTCCTTCTTGGCAATGGTGGCGAAGAGGTCGACCTTCTCCTTGACATAGGTGACAGGGTCCTCGGTGAACTTCAGCTCACCAGCAGCTGGCTTAGGCTTAGGCTTGTCGGCCTCCAGGAGAGCCTTCTCGGCGTCATGCTTGGGCTTCCAGGCCTCCTCGGCGAGCTTCGCGGCGTCCTCAACGGAGTGACCAATGTAGATGTTGTCGAACATGATACTGTCCTGCATGGTCCAGATCTCGAAACCAATCTGTTACGAGACGAGTTAGCACAACGACGTGGTGACAGTAAGACGAAATAAAGAGCCAACTTACAGCTCCCATGGGCTCAAAGTTGGAGGGGGTCTTGTCCTCGAAGTAGTCGGGGTTCTTGATCTTGCGTGGAGCCCAAGGTCCCTTGTAGTCGGGGTTATCGATCATTGGGGCGTACCACTTGCCCTTGAACTCGGGGTTCTTGATCATGGGCTTGGTCCAGGTGCCACAGCCAGAAACCTCGTCACACTTGGGGTTGGGAATGGTGGGAGGGATCCAGTCGCCATCCTCCTCGTCATCCCAGTCCTCGGGCTTCTCAGCCTCAGGGTCAGGAACGGAGGTGGGCTCGTCCTCAAGCCAGTCCTCGGGCTTGGTGGCCTCCTCGTCGACTATCTCGAAGGGAGCGTCCTCGTCCCAGTCCTCGGGCTTGGTGGCCTCCGGATCAGGAATGCGGGCCTCGTCAACCCAGTCCTCGGGCTTGGAGTCGTTGGGGTCGTCAATCTCCTCTGGAGGGTTCACGGAGGGCTTGAAGTCCTCTAGGAGGCTTCCGGATTTGACCTCCTCGTTGTTCTGCTTGATGACGTAGGTGTTGTCCGGGTTGACAATGAGGGTGTACAGTTCGGTCGACTTCACAATCTTGGCGGTTGGGGGGGAAGTAAGGTGCTTCTCCTCGTACTCGCCCGTCTTGGGGTTCTTGTGGTTGAAGATGAAGTGGACCTTGTTGGTGTGGCCGCACTTGTCGGGGCCGAACATGATGACGTACGGCGTCGCATTGGAAAACTCTTCCTGGTGGAGAGCCTGGTTCTCACGGAGAAGCTTCAGGTAGGCACCACCGCACTCAAGGCCGTCTGCAAAGGGAACGAACGTGTTAGCCACCAGGCTTCCTTGTGACATAGGGATCGTGTGGTGTGTACATTACTTACTTTGGAGCTTCACCTCGTACTGGACGACGAGAGTCTTGCCAGTGTTATCGATCTGGCTGGGGAACTTGGCCGAGATGGCGTGGTGGGCGGCGGCGTTCTTCACAACCAGACCAGAATCGCCCTCCATGCCCTTGTAAACGGTAGGCTCCTCAACGGCCCACTCGCCAACGTAGGCCCACTGCTCCTCGTCGTTCGAGCCCTTGGTCTCCTTCGTGGCGTGGGAAGGCTGCCATCGCGAGTCCCAGCCCTCGCCGAACTGCTCGAGGAAGTCGGCCTGGAGGGCGGTAGGCTAATGGGAGATTGTCAGCTTAACAATCGATATCCTTTAAGGCATTGGGAAAATGGTCGGATGTTGTCAATTGCGCAGAGACACGCTTCTGCAAGCTTCCGCAATCGGCAATTGTGTTTGCCATGGAATGAACATACCGTGAAGGTCGGGAGCTGAACCGACACAGAGGAGGCACCCTCAGCATTCTCCTCAGCTTGGGCATTGCCCGCCAGCAGAGCAGCTGTGATGGCGCTGGCAACGGTGTTGGCCTTCATTGCGGTGATGCTGGTACAACAGCAGGCAGGGTTGGCGAAATGCGATGTGAGCTTGATATGTGCAAACCCAGGAATGTAGTTTTGTGACTTGACCAAGAAGGCTGTGGGAGAGAAAGGAAAGAAGGTGCTTCAAGCACTCTGGTCAAAAATAAATACAGGGGAGACCGTGCTGGGGACAAGTCAGATTGGGAGGGAAAGAACTGGAGTCTGGTGACGAACTGGAGCTGGTGAATTGTGGATTTTTCTACTCCATGCGGAAGCTTCGTTGGAGGATGAATGCGAACGTGTCCTTTTTAGTTTGAAGCAGCTGGCAGCTGGCTAAAATTGGGGAGCTGCAGGGCAATTCTCCGCTCTGCATTGAGCGTTGCGGGGGCGGCGGGTGCAAGGAGGAATGGCGCCAAGCTGCCCCCCAAGTGGCACCTTCCTCAAGTATTGCAGGATATTGATTGGCTGTGGCCACATCGCGTCAGGCAAAAAGACGTGACGGCCCGGCAAATATGGCAGGCTGGAGCCGTTGATTCTTCAAAGCAGAGAAAACGTCCGACAGAAACGACTAGAAGCTCAAGGATAAGTTGCATGCGTTGCACAGTGGTACTTGGTAGGATATCCTGTCAATTCTTCAAGCCACAACCTCCAACACCACAGAGCAGCACATAATAACCTGGATAGGCAAAGGTGACGATAGCTTCTAAAGTTCATCACTTTCTATTATGGACTGATACTTTGCCGGTAAATCATGCTATTTTCTCAGCTGTACTTTTGTGGGGGGTTTTCTTCTTCCACAACCTTTGTTGTGCTCCTACGCTTAGTGCCGTAGCATCTGAGACTGGCTACTGTTTGTAGATCATGATCGCCAGGTTCGACAAGGCCAAATACTATCAATGCTAAGACTGTGACTTCCTCTGGTTCTTCCTCGAGCCGCCGGCAGACCACCTCGTCCGGGCGTTTCAGCCTCGAAGATAGAGGAGACACATAGAGCACTGAATCCTGGATCTACTTCCATCTGGAGTACCTGTCAAGCTTCGTGGTCTGCCAAATTCTCATGGTTGGCGTGTTGCTATCTAGGTACAAGATAGTCCCATCGTCTGTATGGCCCGGTAAACAGCGTCTTGCCAATATAATGCCCAATTGGTCCACATCCCCCAGGGGCTGTCTATCTCCAATAAATCCACCCGCCCACCGCATATTCCATATCTTCACTTGGAAACTGTTTGAATGTTTGAAATCAAGGAAGAGTCACACTCCTAACGCAGGGAGGGGCCAACAGATGCTTTCTAGTCGCCAATATAACAAGTGGACTGCATGTCACAAGGAGCTATTCAGGCACTTCGAAGAGAAGCCTCTGACAAGCACGCTTTAACGCTGGAAAGATCGCTATTTCAATTGCTGCAGGTATATTGACAACAATATCCAATATGGTATTATATCCCAGGCGCTATGAGCGCCTCCCTCAGACAACCCAAACCCCTAAATGCACCCCTTCCCGGGACTCGCTTAGAAGGCGAGGACCGCGGCCGCAACACCGAAGAGGGCCATGAGAGGCGACGCAATGAGGCCAGGAGCGGCACCCTCGTCATCGCCGGACTCCTCGTCCTCGCTAGCGCCATCGCTCGTCTCAGCATCGCCAGAGCTAGAGTCGTCACCCTCAGAGTTGGAGTCGCCGCTGTCGTCGGACGAGTCATCGCCGTCCGAGTTGTCATCGTCGGAGCCGGAGCCGGAGCCGCTCTGGCCCTGGCCGGGGGTGCCGATCTCAGGGTCGTAGTCTACGATAATGAGATTAGACCGTGTAGGGGTGAGAAGGGATCATGGAGCACACTCACAGTTTTCAACGACGCACTGCGAGACACATTCGCCGTAGGCGATGGTGTCGCTCTCGCTGCCGCTGCCCTGGCTACAGTTGCCCACGCAGTCATGGAGGGCCTCGAGGTTGCCGTCGTCAGGGCTGGGGACCTGTTCGAGCCGTGTTAGTGCCGGCTCGAATTGTGGAGTTGGGTTTTGTCAGTGAACTTACGGGAGTGCAGTGAGCAATGCAGTTCACATCGTCAGGAGAACACGCGCTGATGCACTGCTCAACCTCGGAGGAGAGGCCGCTGGTGGAAGCAGAGTCGGAGGCGGACGTGGTAGCGTCCTGGGCCTTGGCCACGGCCATGAGGCCGGCGACGATGACGGGAGTGAAACGCATGTTGGCGAATTAGGAGGTAACGGGGATTAAACCGATTAGAAGATATTAAGTATCGAATAAGTCACAAAAGATCGAATTCGCAGGCTGAACGACTGTGAGGTGCGACGGGAGAGATGTCGAGAGGGAGAGAGGGAACAACGGGGGAAGCCTCGAGTGAGAGCGGCCGGCCGCGCTCTTTTTAATATCAACAAAAGAGCTAATTAGGCACAGACAGGTACGTCGGATTTGGCGGGGGGGGGCGGAAGGGTTCATTTCTTGGCCGCAGGCTCTTGCCGGGGGAGAGCGCTTCCCTCTCTCGTGTTTGGACCCCGTCGCGTCGAGTCGGCTGGCCGGTCATTGCATGAGTGTCGCCAAGGAAAAACACCCAACCAGGTGAAGGGCCAAGACAAGAGGCGCACGGAGTACATGGCGGCCATTTGATAGGCCGCTGACTTTGGGGTTGGTCGGAAAGGTCCGCGCTCAAAGGGTGTCTAGGGTCGTGACATCCAGATCGCTAGACCGCGTATGGATCCTTTCGATTTTCAACTCACGCTAGCAGAACAAAGCTGAAATTAGCGCCAGGGTCAGCAGTCGCGGCCAGAGGGTACATGATGCTCGAGGTACCGAACTCTGGATCAAGTGAGAGTGCTTTCAGGGATCCGAGGGAATTGGCTCGGTCCAGGATTGGCCTGGGGCCAGCTTCTTGTGGACCTGGGGTCTGGAGATCCAGTCGCAAAAGTACATCTTCCGTTGTGTCTTGGGAAGTACATATTCGGCCAGGTGCCCGTATTTGGCGCCCAGCAAGGCGCTCTGTCGTTGCTGACAGGGCAAGACCCCTGGTGGCGCCTCTCCTGCAGCTCGCCGTCGCAGTTGCCCAACTAATAGATTGTTCAATTAGCCAACAACACCCCTCAAATGACATCTCACAGAATGAGTTTATTTCCGGCTGTTCTCCATCTTTTCTTATTTCAAGGGAAACGTGCTGCTTCTTCTTGAGGAAGGCCGATGGCAACTGATGGCTCTTGGTGGTGGCTGGACGCAACCCATTGTGGCAGCGTTTCCCGACGGGCTCGGATATCCGATACAACATTAAAGGGGCAACACGACGGAGGTGGCCGAGCTGCCATTCAAATACGACGTTCCGACGGGGCTAGTTGTGCACTGATGTGTTGTGCTTTGTGGGGAGAGTTGTGACGATCACGGCGAACGGTTGGGAACGGCTCGTATCCAGGAGTGGGCGGTCCCCATCCATCATGCAGTTTTTGACTGGAGAGACGCCGACTAATCTCTCGGCACGGCCAATTACGGGTAGTACTCAGTGTGTACCGGTACTGTGTGCCCTGGCGTCCCTGGGACGGAGGCAAACGACAATGCGTTTGCCAAGGGAGCGCCAGGCGAATCTCCGTTTTGAGCTCTAAGCAATAATAATCACATTCCTCGGGAGAAGGTTCAGCCTCTCAATTCAAGGGCTTTCCCATTGTACCCCGTGGGCGAGCTCAATCAACATCGTCCAAGCGGATCCGGCGTTGGTGAAATTAGCTAAGATGGCTGGCATCGCTAGAAGACGCACCGAGAGTGCCTCCATACTCAAAGGGTACATTAAATGAAACGGAGCCATGCGCTGTGCGACCATGCCAGGCCTGCATTTTCCACACCCGAGAAATTTGGCGTGAGTATGCGGTGACCAAGCCTCCGAAGCGATCATATTTATGGCCTCCTGTTTTATTTGCCGTACAAGCAGCCTAAAGGCCCCGTGGTCGTGGCCACACCTCGGCTTCTGGGAAATGGGTCTCGGCCGCCTGGCGGGGCCATTTTTACCGCGGCGTAAGGCGGAGGATATCCCTGAGTGACGGTGATGGAAGCCTGCTCGTGGAAGCCATTTCTGTCAATTCGGGTGCTTCCAGGGTCGCACGGTGTCTGTGATCGGGATAAGGCCGCAACGCGCACGCGAGGGAGCTCGAACGAACCGCTATAGCTCCATCCTGCAGAGCTGCCTTCGGGTTACCACTTTCAGGGCCCGACGTACCTCTCCATGAATGAAGAGCGGTGTTCGCCCGCTGACTCGGAGCAATTAGACACGCAAGTTAAGTTCCATGAGGCCGGGCTCATCGTCAATATATAACAACAACGCGAGCCAGCAAGCCTTTGTACCTGAAATTACTCGCCAAGACATGCACCGGGCTTACCGCAGACACCGCACTTCACCTGCCTCCCTCATGTCGCCTCCAGGTCCCGTCGATATGATGACGCCTCCTCGTCCTACGAGCGGCCGTTCCCTCAACATGCTATCCGAGGAAGTCGAATCGGGACCCCGGTGGGGATCAATTGGCAAAGGCTGTGCCTGTATAAGTCGTCCTTGGGGAGGACAAGCAGCGGATCGAAGAATCACCTGCTACCAGTTTTGCTTTTCGACCCCCCTCCCTGTCTTTCATTGCTAGTTCGAGGCGAAAGTGACCCAATACCGAGAGCTAGGTCTAACGTCGGTCCGGCTCATGATTGTTTTCAGTCATCGCCCGATGTGTACAAGTAAGCGTCGAGACCCTGACGACATGCAGGTCAGGAATTGAGGAGCAGAGAACCTGGCCCATCTTCATAATGCATGTCTCAGCGTATTATTGATCTGTCATTAGGGCACGAACGACGCATCCTGGCAGCTCACGATCACTCTTGAGTATTCATTCGACCTGTACCAGGATTGAGAAATGGGCCATGCCTGGAGCTTGAGCGTGTTTAACTCGTAATATACATTGCAAATCTAAGCAAATCGGCAGAAACGAGGGTGCATCCCCAATCCTCTACTGCACCCAGCGCCGCCTACTGCCCCAAAACCATTTCAACTATTCAAATACAGTAATGGGAACAACCGGGAAATCGAATCCCCGGGAATGACTGAGATGAAAATACATCCACCAACAGCCTACAAGACCTCGCCAATGATCTTGGACGCCTCCCTGTAGGTCTGCAGAAGGTTCTCGCACTTCTCCCGCTCCTTCTTAACGCCGTCATCCTCGTACAACAGCTCCTCAAATAGGCTCTCCTTGTAGAGTTCGCTGACTAGCCTGTTCTGGACAACGTCCTTGCAGTGGTTCACCAGGAGGTGCATGACGGCCTTAGGTACCTGGTCGGCGATGGACTCTCGCACAATATTAAAGTACGACGAGATTAGTGCCCGTATCAGATCTGTCTCCATGGATTCTCTTTCCGTCATCGCGGGTTCCGCCCCAGGACCCTGTATGGATGTATCAGAAACTCTCCCTATTGCCATCTGAAAGGAAGTACCCACCAATGGAGACCCCAAGTCGCCAAGTATGGGGTTCTGCCCAGCGTCTTCATCCTCACGCCCCGAGCCCGGTCGAAGAGGTAGCTTATCATCCCCGGGACGAATGCTCTGCGCAATACTGGGCTCGGAGTTCTGGCTAACGTGCCTTCCGCCAACACCTTGCGCTGTCAGGTGCGGAGTCCCATCCTTGCCAAAAAAGTAGTTCAAGAAGGAGTCGCGAGCATTGCCGATACCGGGGTTATTGAAGCGTGACGGGGAGGACGAACGCGTGCCGTTGATAGCGGCTGCAATCCCGCCTGTTCCATTCTCCCGAACACTCGGCGACATACTCCTTAGCTGTTTCGACTGGTGTTTCCTGAGAGGCCCCGAGATATCACCCCGCTCAGCTGGGGACGCCGCCTCGTCGTTCTCGGGAGTATCGCCTCCGTTGGCGTTGATCTCCTTCAGTCTCCGCTTCTCTCGCCGCTCCCTTTCCTCCTGTATCAGACGCTTCCTCTCTTTTTCCTGTCGTGAAGTAACTACCTGTCCCATAGCAGCAGCAGCGCCTAGGAAGTTGGGGTGATTCGTATTGATATAGGCTCGTTGGATAGATATCAGCGACTCAACATAGGACGATGCTGGACCCAGTCGCTCCCGAAGAAGGTCAGACACCACCTCGATGAGCTTGGCCTGTAGCCTCGGGAAACGAGATAGCTCGGTAGAGCCGCAAGTGTGGCAGATCTTGATAAGCTCCTCATAGACAAGCTCCACGCAACGTTGACTGGGAATCTCGAGGAGCTTAATCTGTGGCTTGACCAGGAGGTCGAAGGCCATCTCCGGAACAAAGAGGCTCGGCCTTGGCCCTGTGGAATTGCGAATGGCGGTACGTATGTCCAGCGCTGACAGGTTTGATGTGGGGTCGATGGACTCCAGTGAGTTTCCAAAGACGGAATTGAAGATGTAGTAGATGCGAGCGCCGCCGCTCAGCTCCTTGGTGGAGATCTCGGTCGACGTCCCGTCGATGGATGTTATGAAGGACGTCGCGAAACGGGTCATCAGCTGAAGGATGAGTGAGCCACGGTGCTCTTTGCCACTGAAGTGCATATCACCATAACTGGCCAATTCTTGCTGTGTCTGGCCCATCAGCGTGTTCAAGCGAGCCTTGATATCCGGTAGCCGTTCTCGGATATGGGTCAATAAGGTAGTGTTCAGAGTCTTAGCCAGAAAATGGGTTCCGCAACGCATGGCGATGTTCCGGTATGCGGGATGGTGCTTGAAGAACTCGTTTTCAGCCTTGAGTGCCTCCTCCATCGGCTTATTGCCCTGGATGTCTTGCTGCGATCGGTTGACGACGCCGATGAAACCGAGCTTGAGTGGATAGACCCGTCCGGATAGAATATCCATGGCATTGGTTCCATGGTCCATCAAGTCGACCTTCGTTAACACACCAATAGTTCGCCTCCCAAGTGGATCGACATGTCTCGCGAGCTTGAGAGCCTCGGAGTTTACAATGTCAACGTTGGCCGGAGAAACAGCAAGGATAATGCTGTTTGGCTTGGCGATGTATTCCGAGATAAGGTTCCGTGTTTGTTTTTCAATATCCGTGGGTTGATCGCCGATAGGAACCTAGATGGGAGAAGACTGCGTCAGAGGTTGCGATTCACATAACGAATAGACGTCTTCAGCTTCGTTCAAGGGGCGATACCTTCGTCAAGCCAGGAAGATCCACGAGAGTCAGGTTCAGGACGTGGGGGGAGTATATCTTTAGGTTTATGGGCTGTCTGTTGATTCCCTTATTGGTGCCTGCGACCCGCGACGTCTCGGTCTCTATTTCCCTCTTTACATCGCTGAAGTCGGTGAATTTCCGGTTTGGAATGTGGTGGAACTCGGCCCATTCTGATCGGCGAGCAGAATTAGGTGAACGATAAGGATCATGAGCCGGTTCGGGAAGTGATTCATCTTCGGGGACGTTGATGAGCTGGAGGATCAGGGGTCGCCGAGTCACGACACCACTACCCCTCGGAAGAAAGTCTCGACCGACAATGTTCTCCAGGACAGACGATTTGCCCGCGGACTGGGAGCCAACGACTACCTAGAGAGCATCAGATTAGATCGAAAGGTCATGAATATCTAGAATGACCCAGGGCGGTCCTTACAATTTGGGGGAGATCAAGGGAATCGCTGCCGATAGTGTTGAAGACCAGGTCCTGCAACTTATTGACGGTCCCAAGGAGATCCTCACCCAGGGCCGCCATGGCGCTATAGAGCCGGTTTGGAAGACCGGAGGGTTGTTGTGTAGTTACAGGATGTCGACGGAGTATAGCTCTTGCGATCCTGACTTGCGGATGAGAAGGCGAGGTCGGATTGCTGGGGGATGCGCCGGTTCTCTTCGGTAGGCTGTGGACAGTTTAATTTTTTTACTCCCGAGCCGTTGTTTCGGTCGAACCAGACCGACTGATCAACTCAAGACCATTAACACATGTAGCGTCAATCTGGGAATCCGATGTAGAGGCAAAAGCGCTCAACCTGTGTTGGGAGCCGTTCTGTAGCTGGAGACGATGAAAATGGTGTCGCGTCTGACCTCGGTGCGTCCCGTATTTTCCAGATGCATGAATCCCCCCCAATGGCCTGAACGTGAAGCCGCGCTACATATGACATAATACTATGCATTGCGCGCCCCTTGCTGTGGCCTATGTAATAAAGCGAATGGGCGACGACACGACCATATTCCGGGCAGCAGCGGGGCACGGAAGACCGGTATGTATTAAGTCCCTCGCATGAATAAGAAATTTAACAAGATCTCCTTAATTGGCGAACCATCTCCATTTGTATGTACCAAAAATTTCAAGGGGCCGTCAGGGTATCTCCTCCTCAGTAGGAACTCACAACCGTCGCTCTGAAGGTTTGCCTTACCTTGTCGAAGCCGGTCGGTGACAGAGCCCTTATAGCAATATCGCTCTTACGAGGTACAACCCACTAATACGGCCAAGTCCGATTGGTTTGATGTGGCGCGAGAAGCTGGTTCGTGTCCCGGTCTCATTCATCCCTTCGCTCAATACTTCATTTACTCTGTAGGGACGACGACCAGACCGGGAATGGCGAAGCTGTGACAACACGATTTTGCACCTTTTGTCATCCCAACTATGAGCTCGTTCGGTGGACCGGGCGCTAAGCCAGTTACGAAACCAACGCCGTAAGTTACCATGGGACACCGTTGCTTTGCTGGCAGGACCTCAGCTGATTCTTCAATATCAGACCCCAAAGAGGGAGTTTCCCTCTTGACCATGAAGGTGGGCTTCCTTCGATCTCACCGGAAGCCGCATCTATAATTACTAACGTGCCCTGCACCATCGCTGTAGGGGAGTGCAAGCATGTAATGACCACCTACCTGTCGTGCATGCAGAAGGTTGGAGGGGTCAACCAAGCCGAGTGCCGAGATCTTGCGAAGGCGTACTTGGCTTGCCGTATGGACAGGTGAGTGCGCCAGTCTGGAGGGCGTTTCGTTTCCTTCGGTTGAAGGTCGCTAATCAGCCCGGTGCGCAGGAATCTAATGGCGAGGGACGATTTCAAGAACCTTGGGTTTCAAACCGGCGAGACCGGGAAGACGGATGGCGCAAGCTCGGTGGGCAAGCGGGACGAGAAGGACAAGGGTAAGCCAGGAGAGCTTCGCTGGTAAATTTGCTCCTGTACTCGTCTATGCACAGGCGGGAGAAGGAGGGATTTGCGCAGAGCGAACATTGGGCTATGGAATAATAAATAATGTCCGTAATAGCTGGAACGCGGCAAAAATCGGCACCCAGCAACATGTGAAGAATCCACTGAGAGCAGTTGCAGGCATCGGTATGTAATATTCATCGCCAAGGTTGGGGTCATCCCGGCACTGATACCCTTTTCGTCAAACTTAGTTGCCGAGTCAACCGGCGCTCCGCCAATAAACAGTCAGGCGAACTCCACAGGGCACCATTGTTTCCTCAGCCCGGAACGCCATCATTTGACAACAGTCGAACTCCTTGGAACGCACGACATCCTTCCGCTCTGTATTTATATCAGCAACAAAGCCCACCATCTTCCATCAACGCACGGAACAAATCGTCATTGTTTGCAACGCCCGCTCTTCTGCGCTCTGGATGACTGCTCAATCCACTGGAACCTAACCTGAACGAAGCATCAGTGTGTCTCAACCTGACTGATCTACCATTCGCGACCGCCCCATTCTACATAAGACAAAGCATTCCGGGCCCCTTTCTCGCACCATGTTTGGACGAGGAAAGCCCCGTGAAGGAGGCCGAAAAACGACGCCTCCATCGTCGGCCTACATGACCAATGACCAGTTTGGTAGGGTAACCTCCGCAGAAGCGTGCTTTCCCCAGCATGAACAAGCACACCACCCGCCTCATTCCGCCTTGGTTATGTCGCCACTAACTCCTACTCCAGCATCGTACCTATCCGATCTTCGAAACAAACGAGTGAGCCGCCCTGGTGGTTCCCGCGAACAAGCGCCAACGCCGCCCCCGAAGCAATACACGTCAACTCCACCTTTAGGACCCTACGGCCCTACCCAGTCTCCAAGGGACCGCCGCTCGATCGGCCAAGTTCCTGGTCCTGCGCCAACGCCGCCGCCTCAGGCAAATCCCAGAACCTCGTCCGCTGCCGCCTCTAGTATCCGGTCTAGGTACTCGGTCGGACCCAACGCTCGAGACTATTATCCTGAACAGCGATCTGTTACGCCGCTGAGGCCCTCGGACGTTGTTCCGACAGCGACATACATGGAGAGGGGGCAACGCTGGATGGAAAAAGAAGAGGCCTGCTCCCTTCGAAATGCAATGGACGATATGAGCCTGCGACAGCCTGGAAGGCCCGACAGCACTGCCGCAGATGACCAACAACTTTACGAAGCTGCCCTGAACGAAGCATCAGAGCTTGTCTGGCAGCATCAAAATCCCGGCCGACAGACACCTGATGGCCCGTACCGGTACCGCCCGCATCTTAGGAAGAACAGCTACGCGCACGCCCGGACGGCCAGTGTGGGATTGTATGGGGATGAGATAATCGCAAGTGGTCTTGCAAGGGACTCCTCTCGTTCTGTGTCCGGGAGCTCGAATGAGAGTGCCGGGGCCCCAGCGCACGTGCAGCACCCCGATGGCGGTGCCGCGATCGGCGATGATAGGACGGGAGTGGACTCTAGCGCCACTCGTCCTGGCAAGTCATTCGGCGGCATCTCGTCTGGGCGGCCGGCGGTTCCCAATGGGCCTCGTCAAAGCACGTCATCACACCGCAGCAAGCGCAACATCAGCGGTGAAATTGGAAAGCCGTTCTCCGTCGATCAGATTTGGGAGGAGCCGGAAGCTTGCCCCGAATCGAAGCGAGCGTCGCAAAGGGACTTCTCACCGGTGCTCGAGGCAAAGGCCAAGAGTCCTCTCAACCAAGTCCACTTTAGCCCGCCCAAGCCAGGCACCTTCTCGAGAGGAGACATCGGCCGACATCCTCCTTCTCGTTCTCGCGATCCACAATACATAACGAATCCATCAGCAGCCAAGGCACCGTCTTCTGACGAAGAGAAAAGAATACAAGGCATGGAGGTTCGCGGCGATGACATCCGCCAAGCCACCAGCATGAAGCTCAAAGACCGAAGCGAGAAGCTCCCAACCCCGACGGGCGTTAGCGACAACCCAGGGCGCCCCATTGTAAGCTTTGACGCGAGTTGGACTCCTCCAGACCACCCGACTGATCGTAGACCAGAACGTAGTGGCGGGGCCCAAGCGATGGGTATCCCGTCTATTGTCACGCACGAAGATGAGAAGGTCGCTGGACCCCAACCCAGCGTGCCAGTCCCCTCTATCAGTGTAGATGATGCCGAAGGAACAGCGAACCCGACTATTCCCACGATACAGGAACCCTCTGGCCCCATTCCATCTATCAGCGTCGACGATTCATCGATTGACGGTGGTATGCCCGTCATTACACCGAACGACAACCGAAGCGCAAGTTCTCGCCCGCTCCCACGGCCTGGCAAGTCTGCCGGCCGTTCCCGGCCGGCCCGCCCTCCACCCAGTGCCTTCCCTCGCGGAGCGAGTTTATGCAATGAATGCGGCTACCCCCTCAAGGGTCGGTTCGTCGCTCTAGCGGGCTCAGGAGAGAAGTTCCATCCTCAATGCCTGGTCTGCTTTGCCTGCGGGACCAGCCTTGAAGCACTGGAAATAAGCCCCGAGCCAGACTCATTCCGGACGGAACGCCTCGCGCGCATCCAACGTCGCGCTGCAGGCGAGGTGCTTGAGGAGGTGCCGGGCACAACTATGGAGGAGGACGGAGACGACAGAATCCGCCTTTATTGCCACCTCGACTGGCATGAGCTCTTCGCCCCACGCTGCAAGCACTGCAAGACTCCGATTCTCGGAGAGCACATCGTCGCCCTCAACGCGCATTGGCACTACGGCCACTTCTTCTGCGCAGAATGCGGCGACCCGTTCGAGCGCGGCATGACGCACATCGAGAAGGACGGCTACGCATGGTGTGTTGGGTGCCAGACCAAGCGAACAGAACGGCGGGCTCCAAAGTGTAAGATGTGCAAGGCCGCGGTCATCGGACAGTACATTCAAGCCCTGGGAGGAGAGTGGCATGAAGAATGCTTCCGCTGCGCCCATTGCAGCGGGGGGTTTGATGATGGTCAGATCTTCCCCACGGAAAGTGCGTCTGGTTCTATGATCGTTCTTTGCACGGACTGCAGGATGAAGGACTTGAAGAGGTAGGGTTCGGAGGGCACCCAAGGCATACACACACGAGCAAATAGGAAAAGTAGTGGGTGCTCAATAAGACCGTTTTGAAGGCTCGAACTGGCATACAACGCATTAAGCATAATCATTCCCTACTACCGACGTCACCCGACGACCTGGAATTGGCGAGCGTCGTAGAATCCAGCTCTCGCGTAAGAGCACCGTTTCCGCATCCCGAACGCAAGGAAATGTAGACCCGAATAATCAATCCCGCAGAGTAAATGGCTGAGGCGAGCCGCCCGCTTAGCAGCCGCCGATTTGTTCTTGATGGACTTCGAGAGTGTCCCCATCTGCCATCTCAAGCTGTGAAAGGAAGTCAGTCTATCGCGTGAGTGGAAAGCCGTTCAAACGCAACAATACCGTGTCTGGGGTGTCCTCAGTCTGGACGCGCGCACCCTCGAAGAGGAAGCGTACAGATTCCATCTTCTTTCCCTGACGGTCACAGAAGGCCTTCATAAGCTTCTCCAGCCGGGTGTTCCTCTTTATCTTGAAGAAAACTTCGTTGTTGTTGTCGGTCACCTTGATGTTGAGGTGCTCAGTGGCGGGCGCGCCGTCTCCGTTTCCATGGTCCGACATCTTGAGGGTCAAGTCGCAGAGTTTCTTGTCGCTATTGATGCTAGAGGACAATCGGAGTTAGCAATGTACGAGCGAGAAAGTCAAAATCGTAGACACAAGTGGATGGCTGGCTTACTTGTGTCCACGCCGCTACGCAAATGACGTTGGAGGATGTTGCGGGAAGTGTCGCTTCGCGTCACAGAGTAATGTGGGCGAGGAGTGGGGCGGAGTTTGGTGGGGTGGTGGAGGAGCAGGCAGTTGGGGCAGGCAGAAAAGTCCAACTTCCAACACACGGGCCCTCTTAAGTACTAAGGTGCCTGGTTGGCTCGTGGAAGGACCGGGAATCTGCGGGTTCGGTACGTGACGTACAGTGTGCTGATCTGCTTCGATTGCGAGCTCCCTTGTCGATGCCTGAGGATCTCGCAGGCAGATCCACTTTGACGAAAAGGCAGAAATGCCCCAAGCAAACAAACAAATTTGCCAGATCAGAAAGCGCAAGCATTTTACGCACCGACGCACTTACCATTGGCGACGAGGAGCAGCCTGTCCCGAGTTTCCGATCAAAATGGCAAGTGCACACCCAACCTACTGGGTCCCCTTCCGCCAGCCATACGTGACCCTTACTAACGCTTCATTTTCCGACAGGCGCACAATTCCGCGGATAGCTCCCAGAAGAATAACTCGCCGCCATGCCATGCTCAGGCGGTAGGTATTTTCCTCAATATCCCGAGACGGCGCCAATTCCGAACTGTGAGAACTTACCTTTGCATGATAAGTGCGCAATTCAGTGTAAGGCTTCCGACGCAACTCCGACAGCTGGTTTACTTCTAACGACTCCATCTAGCCTGTCTGACCCGTAACAACTATAGCGAGACGAGATGCCAGGGGGCCATACATGACCTCTACAGGTGCTGTCAAGATTTCTACCAACAGTACGGCGATGGAGCAACCACATCTAGTTGTCCCAAGCCAGATCTTCTCAGGATCAAAATGCAGTCCATGCCGGAGGCGAAGGGAGGCCGGAAAGACTAGATGGATGAACGCAAGAATGTGGCCCTGTTCCTTATGAACGTTTGCCCGCAAAGTAGTATGAAAGGGTAACAGTTTGGAAAGAGCCGGCTTTCTTCTAGGCGATCATTGAGCGCGCAAGAGATCCTCATGGGATCTGAACAAGCATTGGTGATCTTGTTCCGAGACTCTAATATGAATGCCACGGACATTGATGAATCAAAAGAAGAAAGAGTTCACAAATTTGCTGCCATGGTTAGAGATTTTATGCGGGTGTATGCTTATGTAACGAAGATCGTTTCTTCAGCTGGCAGCGGGTGGGTGGCTCTATTGCATGCGTCAGGCCTGGCACATTCTATTGGAAACTTTCTTCGCTAAAGCGGGAGCTCCAAGCAGTATTCGCGACGACGCGTCGAATCGAGGTCCTAATCGTTCCACAACGAAGCCTGCGACCTACCCCTCACAGCGAACAATATCGGCGTTTTAGAGGGCCTCTTATTCTCGCCTGGGTTTCCGCTTAAATCTCCTCTCTCGGTAGGCGTGTCATCGACCTCTTATTTTGTCGGCACGCCGCCTGGGATCCCGGCGGACCGAGCTTGATAGTCCCGCGCTCGAGTCGACTCTTCAACTCCCGATCCTTCATGCACACTAGACCGTACGCTTAACGATCCGAATCGAAGCTTCAGGCGCCGACCCACCATGGATGAAGCCGCCTCTTCCATGCGGCGGCAGTCAATCCAGACACTCCCAGCGAAGCCCGAGAACGAGTTTTTCGCAAATGCATTAGACGACTGCCTACAAGGAGGGGGTTCCGAGCCGGAAAGGCGCTCGCGTATAATCAGACTGTTGGACGTTTATCACCACTATGCGTCGGAGCAATACCACAACCGCGTCCGGCGGCGAAATTCCAACTCCCGCTCTCAAAGCGCTGGCGCCCTGGCAGTGACCGATATGGACATTGACGATATCGACGACCAAGACGGCGCGGCAGTATCAACGGAGGAAATACAGAACTGGAAGCAGGAAGCGGCGACCTGGGATCTTTTACGGCGTCTTCTCCCCATACGCTATCCCGAGCTCGAGAATGCGGCGACCCGTACCAGCCATTTAGGTTCTCGGTCCTCTCAACAAGATCTTTGGTACGAGTTTGTGAATTCAGACCCATTGATAAAGGAGAGAAGTGCCGTGCTCCAATGGCTGCAGACAGGTGCCGCCGACGGCCCGGATATCAACGACCTGGTGGAGGACCTTCAGAAGAATGCCGACCGCGGCGACATTATTGCGCATGGATGGATCCACACTAAGTCGACAATAAAGCTCCGTAAGAGTGTCATTGCTTGGCCTCACGTCCTCGATCCTTCGTCAGACGAAGTCTCTCAGTCTTTATTAAATTCGTCCAAGTCGCCCTTGGTTTCCCAGCTCGACCCGGATTCGATCACTAGACAAGAGAGGAAGCTCGAACCCCAGGATGAATATTTTGAGCGGGCTATTTGGCGCGGCTGTTTTGAGCTTTTGCGGCGGGGATGTACGCCGGAGGAGATCCGAGACTGGTGCTCTGAGCGGACTGAGGGATGGCGCGCCGTTTCTATGTCCGCCCTCTGTCTCTCGAGACATGACACGAAAGTGTCTCCCGATATCCCTCCTGAGTCCTTCTCTATGTGGCGACGGTCCTGTCTCACTGTAGCACGTCAAGGAGGCTCGGATGAGTATGAGCGTGCTGTATACGGCGTGTTAAGTGGCGATCTCGATGCAGTGGAAAAGGTGTGCAAGACGTGGGATGACTTCGTCTTCGCTCACTACAACGCGAACATTCGCAGCCAATTCAACTCATTTGTTTTGTCAAAGTGCCACCAAGGAGTGGCGGCAAGCATGGCACAGGAAGCGATGCCGTCCTTTGAGTCCCTCCAAAACCACGACAACAGTATCAAGCTCGAAAGGCGTCTCTTCCGGTCACTCGAATCCAGCAAGCCCACGGCCGCTGAGGCCCGTAATCCTACCAAGGCTCTGCAGGGTGCCATATTGGCAGGAGAGCTTGAGCAGCATTTCTTTGACCAGGGCACCGTCCTCGCGTTGCACATGAGCGAGAAAGAGGAATCCAAGTTACTGCCCCGAAACGACATCTCTGGATCCAATGTGGACAGCGCTCGGTACTTCCAACCATCTCAGTCTCATGGTGTGCGAGTCATGGCACATGCCTATATCGTCCTCTCGCAGCTAGAGGCACTTTATCCCCAGACGAAATCTGTGATCAGTAGGGATGCCGCTCGTCAGGATGTCCAACAAAATGCCATCGCCACGTACATCAGTCTACTCCGGCTGTCTGGCCTTCACGAACTCATCCCACTGTACTGCTCTGCGCTCCACGGGCCCAGGCAGTATGAAGTTCTCTGCCGGAATCTCATTAGCATCACGGGCAACGAAGTGCGGCAGCGGGAAATGAATCTGATCTATCAGGCGGGCCTAGACCCCTTAAAGTTCGTCAAGACTCTAGCCGCAATCCAATTGGAGGGTGTTCAGAAACTCGGTGGAAAGGATTCTACCGGCCCTGCATTCTCTATTCTAGAAGATGCCCCCCACAGCACGAAGTATGGGCGGCCGGTACAACCAGACTTCTTTGGTGATGACCCGGAAGAAATCGATCCGGCACACGAGTACTTAATCCGAGCTGTGGAGTGGCTCATGCTGGCCGAGTATGCCTGGCCCGAAATTCTCTCGACCGGAGTGAAGGTTTACAAGTATTTCCTCAGTACGTGTTTTTCATCCCTGATTATAAGGATGGTCTTGATTCTAACGTCTATCTCTAGAGCATATGCACCTGAATGCTGCTAGGGCATTTGGAACGAGAATCTCATTTGCCCAGATCTTGAAATTCCGGGTCCTTGGTTTGGACCATGATGACCCAGATCCTGTTGACCTCCTTGATGTCGACTTCTGGGCCTCGCACCTCAACTCTATGCCGGCGTTTGTAGGCACTCCAGCACAAGTTGCGGCCGACGCCAGAAATTTCCGAGAGCTTGAGGGCTTGATACTCGCTCTTGACACGATGGAGACTCTGGCCTCACTCGGACAAATTTCCAGAGAGTATGTGGCCATCAATTTCACAGTTAATCTACTCATTTGACTATCATACTGATCATTATAAGGGAATCGGACAAGCCGCGGGATCTCTGGAGCGAGGTTGGCGTTGAGACCAAGGCTCTCAAAGAATATATGCGGCCACTGTTAGGAGGTTGGCTGCTGGGTGGGATTCAGGGTAAGTGTTCTCGTGGCCCAAACCCGGGTCTGCAAGTACAGGAAAATTGTCTAACGTAGTCTGCAGATGGCGACTCGGACCTGGTACAGTTACGACAGGCGTATCTTCCGGAAGCAGTTCTTGCATACGTGAGCACCCTCCACTTCGCGGGAACGTGCCTGTCCCGCGACTACCTGCTTGAATGCATGGAGCTCGCCTCGGTAGTTGCCGATACGAACTCGGACATTGCGACTTGTTTCATTGAGGGGCGCCGGATGAAGGAGCTTGTTGAGGCTTTTGCGCTTTGCAGCAAGGCTCTTGCTGTTGTCTCGGCAGAAAAGAAGCCCACCGTGTCCAGCAATAAGAAGCTCAGGGAAGCAGGGTGGTCTCGGGATCTATGGTCGGTCAAACCGACAACGGCAAGGCGGTGAGCCTGACGGGAATGTGGCAAGATGTATACATGTATTTAATGAACAAGCCGTCTCGGCGCTCGGCGCTTGGAAAGGTGTGTCGTCTCCAGGTCCTCTCATATCTTCAGTTCAACTGTGATTATGTAATTGCTTTAACCTTGAGTTCATCGAAACTCTCACCTACCTGTCGTGGCTACACCAAGCATCTTCGACGCCTAATTATTGCCGTATCTACGCACCCAATAGTTGTGGCCAGGCTTCGTCCGCTCGGTTAACAACCGTTCATAATGGATATGAACGCCCCCATCCTCCCGCCCAAGCCTAGCCACCATGACGTGAGCCGCATCAGCACCCCACTCAACGCCCCCGGCTCGCCGGCTTGTATAGAAGGCGCTGGCCCCAGGAATCCCAGCCCGCCGAGTGCCCAGAACGCAGCTCCCAGCGATGTTAATTCCCAGGAGAAACGTAGTATCCCCGATCCGGGTGATGCGTGGATACCGCCCGCTATTCAAGACCTGGGGTGAGTTTCTATCTTTGCGATGCGGTGCCCAATGCAGCTCACGTTTATCGCCATACTGTAGGAAGCAGGACCTCGCGAAGATATTACGGGATCCTAGCCTTGTGCACGCGGTTACCTACTCACCGGAGACTGCCCATCCCTCAGTGTCCGGCTCACACGAGCAACTCCGGGCGTCTCTGGATGAGAACATAGAATTGGGGGCCAGATTGCGCGACCTCGAATCCCATCTATCCGCTGAACGAAGCTCCGCCCAGGCCCAGCTCTTATCCACACATGCCCTGGAACGCCAATGGCGCCAGAAGCAGTCCGAGTTGGACGGTGCCTTGGAGCCCTTCTCCCCCACCGCTCTTTACCAGCGGCTGGGCAAGGGGGTCCAGGAACAGGGCATGATGTGCCAGGCTCTCGAGGAAAGTTTTCTCGAGGACGGCGGGAGTGAATCTGGAGACAGGGAAATCATGGAGTGGGTTAGGAGATACAGGGAGGCTAGGGCTCTTTATTATCTACGGCAAGAACGGAAGGAGAGGTGGGACGAGGGTCGCGTGGGTGGATGGAGGTAGGACGGCAAAGGTCTTTTTTACATGGTATTGGAACTTCCCAGCTATGAATGGCATCTCATCCCGGTTCATGAGGCAAAGAGTCCCCGCAAATCAAGCGTCTGACCTCCGACCATCACTCCTCGATACCCACACGCCAGAACTCCGGTTACACATACAGAGCGACGTTCTATGCCTCGAAGTCTCCGCTATCTCCGACACGAATGGGTATTTGTTGTCATAAACAGGGAGGGTTTGGGAATCTCGTATCTTATGTCTATTATAGGAGGCTGAACGGGCTCTTCTTCATTTCTGGGCTTCGGGGGCTCATTGGCAATGCGAAGAGCTCTTCCTCGTCTGCGGATGGGTCAGGCATGACTGCCCGATAAGGCGGCGGTCCTTCATCGGATACCACCCCGCTCCCATTGGTATGGTAGTCCCCGTTCGTCGACGTCACCGCTGGTATATGCGAGTTGTCGTCAGGCACAGTCTTGTTCCGGGCTTCAATAGTCAGTAATGCAGTCCGTGGTTCACGGCCACCTAGATCCTTACCCGTCGCAGCCGCAGCCAGGTCCTCCGGTGACGTTGCAAGCTTGAGGCCTCTAAACTGATCGGCTAGTCGGCCCGCCAGGTGAGGCTTTGGTGAAGTAACCACGGGCACCTTCTCAGATGGCCCACTGATGTCAGGGGGTGGACCAACGCCGAATTGGTCTAGTATCCACGCTTTTTCTTGTAGTACCATCTCAAGCCCGACGCTTTCGGCATTGATGCTCATCTCATTCCGGATCTCGTCATCCAGATCCGCGATACGATTCTTTGCCCATAGGGTATCTATAACGCCCATTATCAGTTATCATGATGTGGAGAGAAAAGACGGATGATGCCGAGGCTTGCTCGCTCGTATCACTGGAGCGCTAGCCCTCACCGTTAAAAACCAGGGCCGGTAGTCGGCAAGAACTAAACAATAGATAAACTTACGAAGCACTCCCTTGCTTCCCACCTCCAGGCCGAGTCCTTCGGGGAATATCGCTGGTAGAGGTTTCGCCGATACCGTCAATCCCGTGTGATGAGTGATCATGATGTCGCCTGGGAATTGACATGCCGGGGGCAGGAGGAAGAATTGGCGCTCTTGTGTTACGCTCCTCTCATCCCGATCTCGAACTGGAAGCGCAACAGGCATGCCCTCCCACGAGACCTTCCAGACTGGGCCAGGAGGATACGGCTCTTGATCCGGAAGCCGTGGAGAGTCCTCGCGTTGCTGCTCGTCTGATGTAAACGCAGTATCCCATTCTACCATCAATACTTTTGACCCATCCTTTCCCTTGCCCAACTCGAACTCGAACCTCGCTAAGGCGGAGGCGGAGGTCTTCGACTCGACAGAGCCCTCCATGCTGTTCGGCTCCTCGGCCGTCGCAGCGAAAGTTGCGTGACCCATAACCAGGTCAACTCGGGCGGGTCGCGCCCCGGTGGAGATACGAGTGTGAAGATGAGGAGCCTATGGTATGCGATATGCAGGGCGTCTGGTCTCCGGGCCGGACTTCTAGAGCCGATCTTGCAAGGGGCGGCACTCGAGGCTAGCCAAGCAATCGCGGGGTACACGTCACACTGTGACGTCGCGCGGACGGAAGGTCGAGCGGAGAGTTACGATGCAAAGGAGTTGCTGGTGATGCTCAGGAAACCAAGGTGCATGTCGAGATAGGGGAAAGTCGTGGGATGTCCGGGATGCAATCGAAAGAGCTAAGCTAAGCTTTCACAGGACAAGGCAGGAATAATAGCGAGGCACATAAGCATCTGGAGACACGGAGTTGATCACCCCCGCGAGGTTACTACAGCCCCTCCCAGCCAAGCCCGGAGACCGACGGTACAGCACCAGTCGCGGATGATTAAGAGGGGCCCGTGTTTATCATGGGAAGCCCGACAGCCAAACGCCGCAATAACGGGATAATAACATCTATTCCTAGCTTGGGGGCTAAAGAATATGAGCAGACGGCGAGTGAGAGCGGCCACAAGGATTACTCAGGCCATCCGAGAAGAACACACGGGCGATGCTGTCATCGATGATGATACCGCGGATACCGGAAGGTCACATACAAGTGGGTGAAGAAGAGACGGGGCTATTAATAAATCGAGGCATGTTCAAGAAGGTACCGACGGCGAGGGGGCCGATGCTACATATATATTAATAGACTGCGAGGGGACAACGTTCCGGGTTCTTGGAGGGTTAAGGGCAGGCAGGTATCTGGAGGGCCATTGTGCCAACCCAGACGGGACGGGTGCCAGACGTTGGTCAGCCTGTGATTCGAGCCACCTCCCAGTCTGGATTCTGTTCGGTGAGCGCCGATTGTGAACAGGCGAGGCTGGCGGTGTGTGGAAAGAGCGTGGCTTGGGGATCGCCACAAAGATTGCCGAACCGCTCATGTTATTCCTCCGTATGACAAGCCAGGAACACCGAACCTTGACACGGAAATGTTGTGATTCTTCCTCTCTCAAAGGATGCAAGCTGTCGGAGACAGGTCCGACTTTGTTTTCAGGGACTTCGTACTCGTACAAGTACAGGTGCCACCATGTTCAGGCTCGGGCTCCTGTGATTGGCCTGCTTTCGGGCCAATTCTCCCACCTTTTGTAACATGGCGGTCCATCCTTGGCCGGAAAAGGAAAGAAGGGGGGCAGAAACCGCCGGAGTAGGGCCGGCAGAGACTTCCCACGCCCACGCCGCGGCATAATTGCGAGTAGATTGGGTTCCTGCGGGGAGGGAGTTGGGTACGTACCTCCCCCGCGTCCCGTCCTTCCATGATTTCGGCCTCATTCCACAGGCGGGGTTGACTTGGCCTTGCTCCACTGACCCAGCGCTTGCGGGCTCTTCCCGGAGCAAGTTTCGAGAAAGAGGCGGGGAAAGGCGACGACACAGGGTGTTGTGACACCCCGAGTTTTTATATCGTGGGTCGTGGAGAAGATCTCGCATGCTCTTCGGGGATCCAAGCCCCGAGCCCAAAATGAACACCCTCCACCTAATACATGACATAGAAACAGAGAGATAACGGTAGGTAACCTGCACAGTGACATGAAGCAACTGCGGACGGCCTACGCTGCCCTTCAGCGTTGTCTTCGGCTGGCTGCCGGGTAAAATCGTGGATACTTGGACAGAAATTCCTGGAGAGAACCCCCGTAAACCACGGATGGGATGTGTGACGATAAGAACCCGTGCCGACATTATATGAGTAGCATGGGTTATTTTACGGACAACTGTTCAAGCCCCCGCGCGTTACTTGTACTTCGCAACCGTGGAGCTGTCGTTCTTATCGTGTAGACTCACTCCAACGAGGATAAGATAATAATGATCACGACGACAGAAGGATCAAGTGCACAGGAACAGCTCAGCTTCAGCCTCACTCAGGTCGCCCTTGCGGACGGGCAAATGGGCAAAAAGGGGAAGGTGTCAATCTCGTGGTTGACGGGGCCGCCGTTCCAGCGGCAGATACCGTTGGCTCACTGTAAATTATAGGGCCGAAAGCGCGGCCGAAGGCTTTGGGCCGCGCCCCCAAGTTCCAGTGGGGACAAGGTTTGCCGTGTGGGATGGGCCGAGATCTGGGGGTCTCCCTCGTGGCATGGGACATAGAAATCAAGAGTCGCCCGAGGGCTGAACTTGGGAGGCGTCGTTGGGTTCTGACCCCGGAAGCAGGAGCGCGACGATCTTTATAGGTCTCGGGTTGTTATCGGACCGTCCAGGGCTGGTGGGGAAATATTCCGTGCGGTCCGAGAGTCGGCGGATCCAGGGGAGACCAGGCCGTTGGTTCCTCGGCGGCTTCGATCCCCTCCCAGAAACCATTGGTCTCGTGGACTCCGGATGAGCATCGGGGAGATCGCGGTGAATTCTGGACGTCGTAGAACGAAACCTCGTGGCGCCGGACAACGCCCGAGAGGAAGGATAGTGTCCGGGGCGGTTTCGCTCATTCTCTCTGAGTCGTCTTCTTTTGCGCTTCGGTTCGGAGAAGAAAATCTCGCCAAAGTTCCATGTTAGCAGCATATCAAGTCGAAATGATAACCTTCCTCTGGGTCTCAAGGCCGCCTTCGTTGCGTGCCATGTGCATGGATGGGTCAGGGCCCGCTGCAAGCACGGCCACACACGCGGTCGAGAGACAACAGGAGCAAGACAAACTTGGCTGTTGGGCTGGGTACTGATACATTATTTGGCACTGGGAAGCGGGTGTATGACGGAGTATTGCCGCTGCTCCCCACTATTACGCCGGCCAAAACGCCGCTCGCATCCACCGACGTTGGTTAGTGCCGCCAACCCACGCGCCTTTCCACACCCCAGATGTCGTTCTCCCGTCCTCTCCTCGCACATTCCCACCCATTACCACCGTTTCCGACCGCCACGATCTTCACGTCTCCGCGACCGACTTTGCCAATCCTTCCTTCCTCTTCACGACGCTCATACCCGGATTGGATTGTTAATCTGTTGGAAGCGGTATTGCATTCGAACTCTGCGTTACCGTTCGGTCGCAAGCTTCCTCTGCCATCGAGTCGTTTATGAACCCTTCGGGAGGAGCTTGATCAGAATCGACCGAGACCAGTCGCTCGATAATACACTCGCGTCTCTCTTTTCCTTCGCCATTCTACTGATCTCAGCCTGCTCCTCTCTTCGACGAGAATCCGAAGGCAAGCCCGGTCGTCGCTTGAAGGACTCGAAATCCCCCCGCCGCCGACTACATCGCCAAATTGTCGTGACTCCGTGCGTCGACTAGACCCTTTGACGACTACTTCGCAAGCGCGCCAGTATAGCCTTCTTCAGGCCAAGCAATCCGCTCGACTTCGTAATCGATTCCGCGTTTCGCTCAATGGACTCGCGTATGGACGCTACCGTCCGCCTGTGACGAACCGTCGTCGTATCTCTTCAGCGCAGCCATGTTTGCGCCCCGTCCATCCGTCATCTGAAATCAGCAATCAAAGTCACATATGCGGTACCGAGGCTCTACTCTCACACATACCATCATAGCGAGCTGCGCGGTATCCTCGCGCGGTAGCGTCAACCATGGATCCTCCTCACATTACGGAGTTCGCGTCTGAGCGATACTTCAGTAAGCTCAATCAACTCAATGCTCAAGAGCAAGCGCCGAGTAGTTCCGCCTCCACTACGCAAACGTCGACACAGTCACCTTTCATTCTCCCACTCCGGGAATCCAAAATTGGTGATGGTGAGGTCGGTGTTCTTCGCCCGGCTGAGCACAAGCGCCATCGTTTCTTTGGATTGCGGTCGAAAGTTCCCCTTCTTCATACTAAGCAGCCTACTACGCCCACTCCGGTCGTTGAGACACTTCCTCCCCCCCCGAAACCCGTTGCCGATCAAACTCCTCTCACAAGGTAAGTGTTTTCATCAACCTAACCTTAGAGAAGCGAAGTCAGGGTTGTGATCTAACTGAAAGAGCAGATTACCACTTGACCAACTATTCCGCTCTCTACCAAATGAATTACAGATCCAAATCATCAACTCCCTTCCGCTCTCTGACATACTAAATCTCCGACATGTCTCCCGTTCGTGGCACACCCTAATAACCTTGAACGAAGCTCCCATTGTCCGCTATCACCTTGACAACCACATCCCAGCATACGCACTCCGATTATACCCTACTCCCGATCCATCGAAAGCGAATTTCCATCACCTATGCGGGTTATGGCATCGGCTTCACGTGGCGGCGAAACTATCATATCTCATGTGTGAATGGATAACGAAGGAGATATTCCTCCGGACAACGAAACCACAGAGACAGGAGTTTGCCCCGCAACAGGAGCGGATGCGGCGGCGGTTAATACCGTTGCTATTTACTCTCTTCCACTTCTTCGAGATGTACCGGAAGTTTCACCTCGAACACCTCCACAAGAACGACGGTCACGGCTTGCACCACACACCATTCACGTTGAATCCCATCGAGCTCAAGATCATGAGCATGTATGACGACAAAACGCTCCTACGGGTACATCAAGTGTTCCCACTTGTCATCTCTTCATTCTGCCGCCAACTCCGACCTCCTACGTACGTCGGCCGTGTCGAGCGGTCTCTACGTGGATACCTGCGAGAGAAGCCTTCGGACGAGGTTCACGTTGCCATATTGTGTCTTGGGGGTCTCAGGCAGGTTGAGCGACTATGGGAGACGAGGGGCTACAACAGCCGAAGACAAGCTGTGGATGATTTCTATTCATCACTTACGTCGATGCCATCAGAGCCTACATCGAAACCGAAGCGATCGTTTATGGGGATGGGCCGGAAGAAGTCGATGGCTGCTTTGAGCACCCAGTTCGCCCGGCAGAGCCTGGATGATGCGCCAGAGGCCACGCCAACTACGGACAATGGGCTTGTTTTCGGGACCAGTCTCGCCGCGGGGATGCCCATGGCCCCATTATCATACAACTATGCCGAGCAGCTCCTTTCCGATCTGCCAACCCTGCACCAAATATGGTCTACCACAGCCGAGGCGCTCATACTCGATAGGAAGATAGTTGAGCGTCCGCAGGACATCCTACGAAACGCGCAGGTGATGCTAGAACTCATTCGGGAAGACGGGATGGAGGAGGAAGATGAGTGGTGGTACGGCCGGAACGCCCCCGAGACAACCAAGCCTCCTCCCGAGTCTCTCGATCCCGATGCCATCGAGCCCGTAACAGACGCCATGGTCATGTAGCCTCTGCTAATAGTACCATATTGCCTTTCAGGTCTTTTTTTCTATGTACATGCTTTGTCTCACTACAGACGTTTACTTTTCTTTGTCCCTGTTTGTTTTTGCACGGAGAACCGGCGAGTCGCGAGCTCTTTTTCATTTGGATATGATTTGGTCTTGGATATTTCTTTCAGCGGGCTTGTCAAACTTGTAATTGTCATTTTGGGCTGGCATAAGGAGCGGAGCATATAAGGATAGATACCGCATGCGGACTTTTTCGAGGGATACGGGAACTTACTTTTTGGACATATGATTACAGTGGTTGAAAAGTTCAATGGAAGGAAATTCTTCTGTTCAAGCTGGTTTTCTGCCCTTTGGAGGTATGAGTGGTGAACGGCAGTGCATGCTAGGGTCGACAATGTGGTCACGACATTATGGCTCCAAGGGAACCGAGGACCGCCTCGACTTTCCTTGTCTCGAAACTTTTATATTGACAATCTTTCGACTCTTAGCACGTAGTGCTTTTCTGCCAAATAACACCCAGTAGCGCCTTGAACTATCGCTTGCCTCATCGTCAATGGGTTGGGGACGGCGGGTGATCCCTTTGACTTTGGATCCGATGTTAAATCCGGAGCTATGACATTCCCGGCATAGAAGGTCTTGGAAGATCGACTATTTCATCCGATACTCTCTCCCTCAAATCAGTTATTCCCTTCCGCCTATGAAGTAGGCACCCGACGCTGGTGAATCAAGGCTCAGCAACAAGACGCAAGGATCTAACAACGCGTCGCGCGCTTGAACAAGATGGCATTTCAGGATTGGAGATCAGAAGCCCGTGGTCTTAGGCGGACGGACATTCTGTCTGAAAGTTCTCATCAACAGTAATATTTAACGAAATTGCGGTGTGACCAATGGCTCACATCAACAACTGAAGGAAACCCGTGTCACATCCAAGTGCGAGGAATAACTAGGGAGTCTTCGACTCGCCTTCTATGCAGCATCAACCCGAAATCTGCCTCCGATTAGATAGCTGTCTTAGTAAGCCAAGGCCACCGGGCTCCGCGGCCGGTGCAGTGGTGTACCTCTCCCCTGTCCATGTGACGAAAATGACATCCAAGGTGCTACTGAGTTCCCCCAAACCCAAGCTTGCCTTGCCCCGCCGGGAAGCTGGTTATCGAGCTAACACAGGACGACCTGCCAAGTTGTAGTGCCCAACCCCAACAACCTCCAACTCGGCCACGGCGACCAGTTTATCTCTGCCTCGCCGTATATCTGCAGGATATCGAGGTCTCCATCAATAGCATCGCGCCGAGTCGGCCGCAACCATGGCCACCAAATACCTCTTCCTCTCCTTGCCGCTCGACGCCTTCGACTCCTCCGACAAAGACGAGGCCTTGTCTTCGCTCAACGCCATCACGTCCGGCAATGCCTCCGTCCTCCCTTTCAATATTCCGAGCTTCAAGATCGGTACTCTAGATGCATTGGTGCAACAGGCAGACGACCTTGGGAAGATGGAAGCCGCCTGCGCGGGCGTCGTATCCAAGGTGGCTGATTCGCTAAAGTCGCTGCTCGGTGGCGATGAGAACAAGATTGCGCAGCATAAGAAAGTGAACGAGAGTTCGTCCGCCCCCTCTCGAGAGCTATAGGTGATGCACGCACGCCATGATCTAACCGCTTTTCCTCGGAATAGCCAGCACCGATCAGTATGTCAGCAGCTTCACATGGAATAAGGTTCTCTACCGACCAGACAAGCCGCTTGCCGAGCTCGTCTCCATGCTTCAAAAGGTACACCAGTGTCATGCCCATCCATGCCGAGTGTTCTAGACAGGTGGGTAGGAGCTAATACCACTTTGCAGGAAATGGTATCGGTCGACAACGATGTCAAATCCAAGGTCAACCAATACAACGCAACCAAATCGAACCTGACTGCGCTTGAGCGGCAAAGAACGTGAGTCTACGGAGAAGCAACTACCTTGACTATAGACCTCGTTTATCGATACCGTGCATGTCCTAACCCTATCTTTCCTAAGAGGTAACCTGTCAACGAAATCCCTCGCGTCCGTTGTGAACCCAGCAGATTTGATTCGCGACTCTGAATATCTCGAGAGCCACCTCATCGCCGTACCAAAGCCCTCGCGGAAGGAGTTCTTGCAGAGCTACGAGACGTTGGCAGAGCTTGTTGTCCCTCGATCTGCCTCGCAGGTGGCCGGCGACGACGAGTTCGTCCTGTTCTCCGTCGTCACCTTCAAGAAGACGAGCGCCGACTTCCTCCAGAAGGCCAGGGAGCAGAAGTGGATTCCCCGCCAATTCAAGGCCAGTGAGGGGGGTGAGGAGGACGAGCAGCGCCAGTTGGACCGCGCTGTGCAGGAAGAGAAGAAGGCGTGGGCCGAGGCGATACGTATGGTCGTTACTGGATGGAGCGAGAGTGTGCAAGTATGGCTACACATCGTCACTCTACGTGTGTTCGTTGAGGCGGTCCTACGGTACGGCTTGCCACTCGACTACGTCAACAGCATCCTCAAGGTATAGCATGTCCCTGCCTAACAAGATGAAGGCCCAAAGCTTCACTCCGCAGCTACTAACCATGAGCGCCAGACAACGTCCAAGAGTCTTAAGAAAGTGAAGACGGTACTTGACTCGAACTACTCGTACCTCGGCGGGAATGCGGTGAGTCGCGACAAGAAAGGGAATGTGGCGGAGGATGCAGCCTTGGCCGCGGAGATGGCAGCTGCCGGGCTGGGGTCATCGGCAAGCGACTATTCTGCGTACGTGTACTACGAGGTCGAGATCCCATGATGAGTTTAGGGTGGTCGCGTTGGCGTCACTTGATTGCTCTACAACCTAGCGTTTGGATGACATCTTAATACGGGAGGGAATTCTCTTGGCTGTTTTCTATCCTTTCCCGTTCCTGGCTCGTTCCGAGTCTCAGATGTTGCCCGTGCTGTCGGGCTTCTCCTGGACGGATGCAGCAATGTGACAGAAGCGGCAGGAAAGCGGCGAAACCCCTTGGGGCCCCTTAGGCCGACTTGGTAGTAATGAGATCCTTTTCTTGCAGCCACTTGACGATATCGGCCACGCACTCCTCCACACTCTGCTGGTCAGTACGGATGTGGATCTCGGCGTTCAGGGGCTCCTCGTAGGGGGCGGAGACACCCGTGAACTCCTTGATCTCGCCCGACCTGGCCTTCTTGTAGAGCCCCTTAGGATCACGCTGCTCGGCCACCTCGATAGGGACGTCGACAAAGACCTCGACGAAAGGGATGCTATCGGCGTCACCATTGGCGACCTGGTCGTGCAGCTCGCGAGCGACCTGGCGGTCCTTCCGGTATGGAGAGATGAAGGAGGTGATGGCGATGGTGGCGGAGTCGGCGAAGAGCTTGGCGACCTCGCCGATGCGGCGGATGTTCTCGTTGCGGTCGGCCTCGGAGAATCCCAGGTCCTTGTTCAGACCGAAGCGCACGTTGTCACCGTCGAGACGGTAGGCGGCCAGGCCCAGATGCAGGAGGTGCTGCTCCAGCGCGGTAGCCACAGTGGATTTGCCTGAGGCCGAGAGGCCGGTCAGCCAGATGGTGAGGCCCTTCTGGCCGCGGAGGCTGAAGCGCTCTTGCCTAGAGAGGGACGGGTGCCAGGTGATGTTACTGGTCTCGTGTCAGTAGGGAGAGCCTCCGGTATAGGAGGGGGGAAGGGAGTTCGCCACATGGAGGGCTAGGACCGCTGCTCACGTTGCCATCTTGCCGACCGGATGTTGCCTGGAAGCCCTTCAATGCACGTTTGTACGTTGGTAGCTCGCGAGAGTTTCCTTGGAGGGGTTGGGTTTGCGCTCGTTAAACTTTGGTTTTAAACGTTCCCGAGACTCTCCGAGCTTCGCTCTTTCGTAGTGGGGGCGGGGGAGGGGTGGTGGGGGCACACCAGCTTTTTTTTCTGCGCCAGACCCTGCGTGGCGCGGTCCAGCCAGGTACGGAGTATTATTAACCTTTGGCCGGAGGTCGCACGTAATAAACAACCCCCCCTTTTTAGGTTCATGTAGTCCTCTTACTTCTGTCCGCCTGGGCTCTCACACTCACCCTAGCGGCCGCTCATCCCGCGTTGGGAAACGCCAAGGCTGCGCGGACACTCAACAGCAGCAGAGGCTGAGTAGCACCGCCCTGGTTGGCTCGAACAGCGCTGTTATGCGCTTCAGATGCGGAATTTACTAACAAGAATCTATTGCGCCAGCCATGCAGCCACTGATGCCATCTCCGCGTGATTAAGGATATAACGACCTTCAGCTTGCACGTGGTTCTAGATCCGCACCCTCTTCAGCCCAGTCTGGGGAGGATGAGAGTGCGGATATGGGATCCGAACATAACTGTACGTCTATACATCTATACCAAGAAACAAAAAGCAGGAAGACGGCGGTAGGAAAAGAGGAGTTCGGCAACGACAGTTGGCGTTGAGACTGCGCTGGACACGCTCAGATTACAGATGCCTCACGGCCTAAGCTTGGGCATCATCTAAGCCAAGGAGAACTCAAGTTAGTCTTGGTATCCGCGAATATCCGGATCAGGCTGAGGAGCCACCTACCGCGGCATGCCTCGGCGATATGAACAAGCCATTGCCCTCCGCGACAGTCGTGGGCTTCTTGCCTTCGTCCTCGAGCGTCTCGAGGCGACCTTCAACCCACGCCTTCCGGCCCTCCACCTTTGTCGTCGTAGCCCGGAGGACAAAGTACCGGCCCGCGGGGGCCGGGCTCCTGTAGTTGATATTGAGGTTCGCTGTGACACCAATCTTGTGTGGCAGCGCGTCGAAGCAGCAGCCCGCGAAACCCTCGTCCAGTAGTGTGGCCAGGAGACCGCCGTGCACGATACCAGGATGGCCGCAGAGCTCGGGGCCGATGTAGATAATTGAGACCATTGACTGTCCGTTCCCATCTCTCCACACGCGCGGGGGCACGACGAACTTCCTCGACCCGCCTAGTGTGCCCGCCGTAAGGCTCTGCTTCTTTATCGCCTCGGGCATCTGCAGGTGCGGCCGCGATTCGATCAGCCCGGGGTCCTCGCGGAGCTTCAGGGCAAGTGGGTGGGTGTCCATATAAGCGTCGATCTTGCGGGCCTCCTCGTCCGTAGGGGCGAAGGCCAACCGGCTCGACTCGTCGGAGAGGAACCCTAGCCCGAGGAGGCTGGAGGGTAGTGTCGAGTAGAGGGCCGTCGCGAAGCCGGCAGCGGCAAAGGCGAGGCCGCCCGCGCCGAAAAAGAGGGCGTTGCGCAGGCGGAAAGCACCACGGGGCGCCTCTCCGGCTGTGCTCCCATCAACGGCTGTGAGAGCCCGAGCGTTAGCCAGAAACAATTCGACTGTAGGCTCTCAGCAGAAGCAAGGGGTACTAGAAGCTCTCACGCATAGCCCCCTTTATTACCTACCCTTCGAAGACGTTACATACCTTCTCGCGGCTCCTCTGGCGGCTGGCAGAGGACCCCGACATACCGCCCTCGTGGCTGACAGCCTGCCAAGGAGAGAGAGATATCGTGAGGAAAGCGAACGGGCTGCCATTGCCTACGTACAGAGGGGGTGCCTTTGAAAAGGAGACTTGCGACAGAAGAAGTGTTGCTCGCTTGAGTCCGCCTCGCGCGTCAAACCGAGGTTACCCGCCGGAACCGCCGAGACAGATACGTACCCACTTCCTAAAAATTGTTAGTGCCTGCCCCGTCCTTGGACCGACCTGGAGTCCCTTTCCCATATGGCCAGGACAGTCACCATATTAGCAGTGATGGGTCTCACGAGTCATCCATCTTGAAGTCCATCGCTAGAATGTCGTTGCCACTCATTGGTTTAGAGTACATATCTACATAACGTGCACGCCTCGCGAGCTCCCGCGCAATCTGCCCGCAGTCACACTAGCGGACGCCATTTACTAGATCTCTTCCTCCTGTGCCAGCAGCTCTGCATAATCGTCCACAGAGGCAAACATCGGGAGCTCGCGCAACTTTTGTCTCCTGCTCTTGGACTTAGCCGCCTTGCTGGGCTGCTCGTCCGCATCTTCCTCTTCATCCTCGTCCTCAAACGCTGAGCCTGTCGCCAGGAACTCATCCTGACCGTCCTCAACATCTTCGCCACCCACATCAGACTCACTGCTAGAGTCCCAGTTGGGTAGATCACTGGCAGAATCATCATCGTCGGCCATACCGGCTTCAAAGTCCTCATCCATGTCAGGTTCCTCCTCGTCATCGTCCTCCCCGCCTTGACCAGCCGTCAACGCCTTCCAGACCTCATCCTCGTCTTCTTCCTCCTTGCCGGCCTCCATCTCAGACGCTTTGCGGCGCGTCGGGGCTTCGCCCGTCCGCCCAATCTGGCTGAAATACTCGTGGAAGAAGGCATCCTCCGCCGCAACGTTCTCGATCTTCTTGGCCCAGAAAGAAGCATTGTTCACGGACGCGCCAGAGGCCGTTGCACTCTTGCTTCGCAACCACACGTCGGAGCCGCTGGTGCTCACCTGGAGCGGCTGCATGATGGACCCGCCTCTGGTAAGTTCCTTTGTCTTAGGGTTCCTGTAAGCGAACTTGTCGAGGAACCGGATCAAGCTGTGGCTCTCGAGATCGGGCTTCTCTATTGCCACATCTGAACCCATCACTGCCGATGCGTAGACCAAAACTGCCGGATGATAGTGTCGCAAAATAGGATCCTGGATTACGTTAGGAAAGTGAACGCTTGACAGTACCTAGTGGAGGGTAACTCACGATTTCCCAAAGACAGGTATTGTGGGCATTGCTGTACTCCGGGTCCCTTTTGCGGCCGTCATATCGCTCGCCCTTAAGATCACCATGACCATCCTGTCGGGTCTCACCAGAGTCTGCTTGCCATTGATGTTCCTCTGGCTCCTCGATCAGAGTAAGGAGTCCAGGTAACGTTTTTTGAAGCTGTGAGAGCACGTACAAGACGCCACAGGCGAAAGGAGGTTGGTGCATGGCAAGGCCCTGGAGCATTCTCTTGACAAACGCTTTCACCCTCTTGGTGTTGACATCAGCTTTCAACGCCCGTAATAGCAGGTTCAGATACATGGCATGCTTAGACGACGCGGGGAGGCGAGGATCTAGAAGAGATTCGTACAGGACCCTGTAAAACCGGTCTGCGGAAAAGCTCTTAGTCGCCACAAGCTGCTGGATCAGTAGCATCGCCTGTATGCTCGTGTTAAAATTAGATGAATGGGCGATCCGGAACAAAGTATCCATCTGGGACTCCAGCCTGCAGGACGTAAGCAGTGTATCATGAATGAGAGGGTGCAGGCCGACTCACATAGCATCATTCCCCTCGGCAAACGGCACGGCGCGGTTGATGCCCACGAGAACAGCCGACACGACCTTCTCAGCGAGGTCTCCTTCGTTGCCAGCCTTCGCCGCTGGAGGTTTCCGCTGTCGGCCATGTAATTTGGTCTTGGTGTTAGAGGCCTCGGAAGGGTGAGAGACCGAGGCCATCTCTCCACTCTTTAGCA
Organism: Microascus cirrosus; assembly: GCA_030271035.1. Lineage (NCBI taxonomy): Eukaryota > Fungi > Ascomycota > Sordariomycetes > Microascales > Microascaceae > Microascus > Microascus cirrosus. Next base: position 65,399 of record JAMBUN010000262.1, on the reverse strand, counting down.
TCGCAGTGAATGTTCCAAAGTAGATGTTTAGCAGGCCCGCGGCTACCGAGGCCTCTTTGCTGCTCAATATCGTCTGGTTGAGTGTGTTTATGGCGTAATACCTCGCTTTGAGAGGTTCGCCCGGTCGTAGTATGATTTCGTGTTCGATCGTCCGAATAATCACGGTTTTCATGCCTGGGTGTGTACTCTGGAGCTGAAGAAGAAGATATGACGCGCGGGAAGAAATCTTGCGATCCCTATCACCAAGTCTGTTGACTAGAAGTTTTAGAAGATTGGCCTCTTGCTCTGGCTTTTCGCGGAGGAGCCCGTAGATGAAGTCTAAGGCTCGGGAGCGAGAATACTCGATCTCATCCCCACACCAGACCTCAAGCAGTTGTATAAGCTTGAAATAAGTACCCTTGAGCCAGTCCTCATAAGCCCAGGAGATCAGATGAGGCCGAGTCAGCCCATCTGGCAACTTCGTGGAGGGATCCCACGTCAAGACTGATGCATTTTGCAGGGCACCGACGAGAGCGGGCTGCTGGTGGAATGCCCTGAGCTTCCGCTCAGATGGAAGGAGAAGCCCAGGCCCCATAAGATCGACGACTGCACCTAGAGCTATGATTGCCTGGCTACGGTTCTTCTTTGAAGCTAGGCTCATCAATGCTTCCAGCGCGCGGATGTTATGCACTGGTGACTCCTGTACGGCGAGTGTTAAAGCGGACACCTTGTCATTCATGGTTCCCGATGACATGATAGTCGACAGGAACTTGTGCGTCGATGACGCTAGAAACGTCTTTGCGTAACTGGACGAGTCCTCATCCAGGAGCGCTCGGGCGTGTTCCCCGAGTGCATCGATAGCAGCGCGATGGGATCCGACATCATCGGAACGCGGGTCCGGCAATTTCTTCAGTGGTGCAACATGCCAGTCGGCCCTAGGATCAAATATCTAATCAATTAGTCAACGAATAAGCACAACGGAGGCAAGGCAAACGTACAGTCGCACCCTTCTTAGAAGGGACAGGGCCCGGGTCATTCGATGAAGCGGCGGCCTCTGCCTCAGATATAACACCGTAAGAATCCGATGCATCCTCCACATCTGACGAGGCGTCGTTTATGCCTGACTGGGAAAACCCGAGTTGATTCGCAAACTGGGCTAGCTCCTGGCGCATATTCTGAGAAACTGTTGCAGACGAGTCGCCGTACTCGTTTTCTGAGTCCGATGATACGCCCATGACCAGGTCCAGATCCTGCTCGTCTCCACCCAAGGCGCGAATCTCATTGAGGAGTGCGTTCTCAGAGGCAGGCGGTGCCTTCCTGTGGTCTCGAAACCCATTTTCTTTTGGTCGTTCCGCATGCGGGGAATTGGGTTTTTGGCGTTGCTGCTTCTTCCTTGGGCCCTGCTTCGCTGCAGAGTCGTCTTCGGACTTGCGTTTCGCCGTGTTTGGCTCTTTCTGCTTAAGCGCCTGGTCGATCTTGTCCCTCAACTCTGAGAACGAATGTTCACCGGTATGAGCCGAGTTCTTGCGTTTTTGGCCCATCATGAAATTGTGTTCCCTTCGTGTGGAACTACAAATACGACTTGTCCGCAACCTCTTGGAGGAAGTCAAAATTTGACGCCAGTCCTTTCTGGCTGAGAGACCGCGGTTGTCTTCGTCCGTCGTCGCAGCTTCGCCTTTGAAAAAGAAGAAAAAAAAGTTATCGGAGTGATATCGATGGTGGGGCAGTTCAGATTATGTAATCCTCCCTTCAATTGAACGCCGAACTCACTGCAGGGACCTGCCCAAGCTCCCTCTTAATTTGAGAGGTCCGGCGGCCAGTAACATCGAGCGTCATTCCCGGATACCGTGTTCGTAGCAGGGTCTCGATCGATGTAAGACGCGGGTCATCGTGATCTCGTCACCTCCATAATATCTAACGGCCAATGGGCCCAATACGCCCTCCGGGGTGGTCTCATTCTCAGGTGCGTTTTCCAGCTTTGCATCTATGCTGGGCACGGGGCTTTCTTGTCCAGATATTCCATGAGTCTTCTTGGCCCCCACGCCCTGACCGTCTTTTTGTGATATTCGCGTCGTGGCAGTGGGAATCTAACACATAGCAGGCCGCATTCAGTTCTCTGGTATCACCAGGCGGTCGGTCACTGCGCTCTCAAATATGGCAACCTACAGGGGGTATCGCCGCCGCTACCGGTGATGGTAAGGCGGACGTCCACACCCGGCACTGGAAACTGTATCTGTACTGATGTTGTCGAAGGAGGTCACGAAAACCTCATTCGTGCTGGCTATATTAGACAGGTACGAGAATGCAAAGCTATCGGCCGCCTAGTGAGCACGCACTCACTTGATATCAGTCCCACCTTGGAACCTTTCACCTACTTCCGTTTGGCCTTCGAGTACAGGAAAAAATTGAGCGCTTGCTCGATAATAGCATGCGAGGAATAGGTAAGCGCCTCCAGCCACCGGTAAGGGTGTGGAGCGGTTGGTTGACTATCGTTCGTCACAAGGTGCCTCAAAGGTGGCCTTGTCATCCATAACTTCGAGAGATCTCTGGGAGAGGAGCGGAAGATTCAAGCAACTCGGTTCTGAGGTAAGAGCATCTGACGACGGAGTTCACGGTTTTCCGGGGCATTATCGATGGCTCGGGACATGGAGCTAAGCACAGGCATATCAGCTCTTCACGTTTGAAGATCGGAAGCAAGTTTCGTACATGCTCTCACCAACTCATGAAGAGGAGATAACGTGGCTAGTGTCGCGCATAAGCCAGTCGTATAAAGACCTCCCCCTGAGGTTGTACCAGATCAGTGCGTCGACGAAAAGAACTGACATATCTCACCTACATACCGCTGACCACTCCCGAAGCACGGAAATACCGCGACGAGCTCCGGCCCCGACATGGCTTGCTGAGGGCGCGCGAGTTTACCATGAAAGATCTATACACGTTTGATGTTGATCACGACTCTGCCATGCGGACCTACGAGGAGATTCAGTCTGCCTACTCAAGCGTCTTCTCCACTCTCCGGATACCGTTTCTTGTTGCTGAAGCGAGCTGTGGGGATATGGGGGGCAGCAAGAGCCACGAGTATCACATGCCCTCTCCCATGGGCGAGGATAGCACTGTTCGCTGCGGTGAATGTGGTTATTGTGCAAACGAAGAGGTTGCGGAAGTCGCGCCGCTTGGGCAGAAAAACGTGGCGTCGCCTAGTCATTCTATTTCAGCGTCCTCGGTCGACGTATGGAGGGGAATCAGCGCAGATAGACGGACTCTCGTGAACGTCTGGTATCTGTCCGACGGCAGATCTTCCGCAGCAATCAACATGCATGCTGTCAGAAATCTGGTCCCCGATGTCGACGCTAGCATTGAGGATGCCACCCGGCTTTGGGCAGAAGCCCTAGCCAGCGACAATCACAAATCTCCATCCGCGCCTTTACGACTTGTGAACCTGTTCGATTCAAAGCTATCAAGTGTCTCCAGGAGGATACTTGATGGGAGCGAACCATTCCCTCCTCTGACTCCCGGCCGCATGCACATGAACAATATCCGACAGACAGACATCACAACCTCCCCTGGTGGTGGCTCGTTGAATCTCATGAGGGTTCAAAATGGGGACCAATGCCCCCAGTGCGCCTCGAGAGCTCTCGAGGTGGTCAAAACTCTCGAGCTGGGCCACACATTTCACCTTGGAGAACGGTACTCAGGGCCGATGAAGGCGATGGTTACCATACCACCACATATCAATAGCTACGATACTCCCCGCACTTCTCCCATGCAGATGGGTTGCTACGGAATTGGCGTCACGCGAATGATGGGTGCAGTTGCTGATTCCCTTGCGGATAGCAGCGGGCTCATGTGGCCCGTGACTATTGCGCCTTACGAGGTTGCAATTGTCCCAGACAACGACCTCGTGGAGGAGGCTCTCGCGGTCTACGACAAAATATCAGGTATAACTCGGGAGCAGGGTAGTTCTAGCGTCCCTATCGACGTTATCATGGACGACCGCCGCCAATCCATCCCTTGGAAGCTCAAGGACGCCGATCTGACCGGCTATCCTATCGTCGTTGTCATGGGGCGCGCGTGGAGACAGGAGCGTGGTTGCGAGGTGCAGTGCCGAAAACTCTCGCTCCGGGAAACGGTCAATCTTCAGGATCTCCCTAGCTTCATCTCGACCCTGTTCAGGAGGCTTTGATGACGGCTAACGCCAGGCTGCCTGAACACAACCGCTGCAGCGTAAGCTGGGACTGCTTCGCGCTCTGTCAAGTTGAGCATTCGGGGAGCCTCCACTGTTAAAAAGAAGAGGAAGAAGAAGAAGAAGAAGAAGAAGAAGAAGAAACCCGTGTATAGTAATTTCAGATACCATAGACCGATAACTGCCAGGGGCATCTCGTTGGTTTCATCTCGTCAGCCACCATTCAACAATGAGTGACATTTCACAGACATTTTAGCGTTCGCCTCTGCCTTGCCCCGCGGTGGATCGCGCTGACTCACCACGCGACCCAGCTCAACCACCCCAATTTCACCCTCACCATATCACACTGCAATCACCCTCTCCCGTGAGTCTCACGTTTCTGCGCCTACACAAGCCACGAGCACGATACTCCCGACCCATTAGGGCAAGTGAGAAAGAGTGCCAAGAAGCTCGGCTTGAGCCCCCTCGCCTAGCGCCCCACGGGCCTGTACGAAGATCCATCTTCACCAATGGCATCTCAGCCAAACGAAGCTGGTATGCGGCCATCAGAACGCCCCCCGACTCCCCAGGCCTTCCCTCTGAGCAGTGGTTTTAACCTCGCGGCCCTCGCCCTCACATCTACTTAGTCAACATCGACAGCTTGGACGTCCAGCAACTCTCGCAGGTTAAAAAACAGATCGAAGAGGAGGTGGAGCACCTCGGGAGCTCGTTCGCCCAGCTACATGCTGCGCAAGTGAAATTCAAAGACTGTCTTCGCTGTGTGCAAACGAGATCAGCCTCGTCAGGGGGTAAGACCTGTGCACCCCCAACTTCTGCTGCTCGTGAGCTGATGGGCCTCACTTAGAAACTCAGTCGGTCCTCGTACCACTCACCAACTCACTCTATGTTCGCGGACAAATACCACCGACCGACCAGGTGATGGTCGATGTTGGCACGGGTTACATGGTGCAGAAGGTTGTCCCCTTTGACTCTTCCGGCCGATTCCTAGCCCCGGGATGCTAACCCGTATCGTAGCGTGCCGACGATGCCAGAGCTTTTTATGAGTCTAAAGTCGAAGGCCTAACGAAAACCCTCCAGGAAGTTGAGGGTGTTCTCCAACAGAAGACCGGCAACATCCGTGCGATCGACGATGGTTCGTTGCCATGCCCTCTTAGCTTAGGCTGCAGCTGAGCTAACTTCATCTCAGTCATCCGGAAAAAGGTCACCACGGCCACGCCGCAAGAAGGCTAGCATATACCTGTCTCTCACTCCAGTTCGATACGAAGGTCACTTCCCTACGACGGTCGTTTGACCCAGTTCGGAGAAACACGACCATATCAGGCTCACAACACATCCTGGGCAGCACAACCTGGCCCTAACCAGGGGTTCCCACACATTTAGAGGTTCTCCATAGCCATGTCGCATCAAAATTCATGTTTGTTTATATTTTCTTATTTACTGCCACCTGATCCGATGCCCTTGTCGAGGCCATGTGAACATGAAAGACCGTCGAGGGCATGTACGAAACGAGCTGGTAGGCCTATGCGGTGATTGGGTAGGCCCCTGCAGGGAGCTCCGCGTGCGTATCGGGCAGTCTTTCTTGCCTAGACAGAGCCCGAGGTTACATCTCCCGGGTGCACCTCGCCCAGCACTGCCTGCAAGCGTTTGACGCACTGGATGAATTCACAAACCCGTCCCTGAAACTCTGCTCGCCCTCTGAAAATACACCTCCAAGCTTCGGTTCCCAGTTTCCCTGTTTCCAGCACCCCACGGAGGTCATTCTCTCATCCCAGCTAACCCCGTGCATGGAGACAGTGGACACCGGGTCCGACCTGACAACCGTCTTTGTGCCTGTCCACTTCCTTGTGACACTGACGTTGATTTCATATGGCGTGTCCTGATATCGTACACGGACCGATGTCTCGAGGCTCGTGGTGTCAATCCTGTCCTTGAGCTCTGGGATTTCCTCAATCCTCAGCCTCGGGCTGTGTGAGAGCACGTCCTTGGTCGGCGGGACTGACAGGAACACTCGCTGCTTCAGGTTGTCAAGCCAGGGCGGGCTTGGGCACACGGGATCCTTCATAACGACTTCCAGGTGCCAGTCGTGCTTCCTGTGAATTTACATTTTAGTATCGACATTCACGACGTAAGTACGGCCCATGGACTATGAGACGAGCGAGGAGGGTGAGGTGGGGGGGTTGAGATACATGTGAGGGCTGGCCTAGTACAAATCAAGTGTGTTCCAATTGCGGCGACGAAACATCTCGATATTAGTAAGTCGCTGGCGACTATCACGATGTTTATCCGTCGCATGGGTAAAAGTGGCCTCGATGTATGTGTCTGATGAGCTTAAAGAAACCGTGTGGTATATGTCACGATCGAGTTCGGCAGAAGTTCCGTTGTCCGTGGATGCGGAGAAAGTCGAAATGAGGTGGTTGAGCATTCTGCTCCCATTTACACCAGACCCTAAGCTAATTCACCAGTTAGTTTGGTTATCGATCGGGCCAGGGATAATCGATTGCGCAGTACCTTGTGTCGAACGTCGGGGCAGAACGGCCTCTAAGTGTTTCAGAAATGGCGGCGAAGTGGTTGAAGTCATACTCGGATGGGTCGCTCCGTTGCGGGTAGAGTTTGACAAAGCCAAAGTTAGCCCTCATCTTGAGGTTGCAACCCATGGCTTGGAGCCTGTTCATCGCGTCTCGGAAATGGTCGATGATCCTCTCCTCGTGACGGGAGGGGGTAAACCTGGGGCTGAGGGCTGCCATGCCTCGGCCTCCAGTCCGGAGCCGGGGACGTATACCTTGTTTGGACCTACCATTTGAGTGGAGGGTAATGACGCCGTCAGCGTACGCAGGCGTGTCCGGGGGCTGAACTTAGGAGGTGTGTGTGATCAGTTGCTTCCTTCGTCCGTAGCCCCCGAATAGCGTCATTGATATCCCTGACCGCGGCCCGAACATGGGCTGGAGACTTCCCAGTCACTCGGATAGCAGTATCTTCCTGCTCGCACTCAACGTACTCCACACAAGAAGCCCGAATTTGGCTTGACAGCTCAAAGGTGCCGCCCGACATGGCCAGCGGCATCTTCGAGTCACCTGGGAGTACAATATAGGCCTGCGGGCACAACTGTCTGTTAGTATCCTATGCATACTGAAGATGTACTGGGAAAACAGTTTAACAGTACCGTGGAGTGATATTGATCGTCACAACTCTTAGAGCCGTGAGATTTAGAGATCCCGGGGCCGGCCTTCACACTTGGATCTCTTCCCGTACGCGAGACCGCCATGTATTGGTTATTGCTTTCATGGGTTCTAAGATCCGCTGCCCTCTTTGATTCCTGGAGGGGAGCCATCGTAAACGTGAGTTCCCGCAGTGAAATGTTGCGTTGCCAATTAGTCTAGTTCCCGACTTCTGCACGAATAGTCTTCGATGGAACGCTGAGAGGCTATGGGGTTCGGAGGGTCGTGAAATGCCACTATCTCGGGAAATACGTCTTGTGGCCACCGTCCTGCGGCTATCTGAGGTAGGCAGCCGGCTAAGGCCGCCGGAAAGCAAGTGCGGTCGGTCATACCTTCCTCGATGGTCATCGCCATACGAATACATCATTGATGTATCCATAATCACAATCGAATGGGCAGAGATCGGAGTCGTACAACAAAAACAACGTCAACTGATTTCTATCATATCCTTTAGACTACCGCCGCACTTGAGATGCCTCCTGATCTCGCCACCTGCGATGGGTGGGAAGGTTAGAAAAGCTCTCCTAAATCGATTTGAAGCCGAGAACGGGTATCTCGAGTGGCGAAGAGCAAGGGAGGGGCTCGACCAGGCTCGGGATTCCTGAGAACAATTCAGTGACCGATTAATTTCACACTACATGCAGACAAGCGAACGGGCTGGGTGGTGTGAGCCGCCGTAAAAGCCCGACGATTCGCAGTTGTCGCGTCGTATTACCCAGTACGAAATCTCCGCTTGCCAGACCGTCCCGCCAACAGTGGGTCGCCTCACGGCATATCGCCGATCCTCCACCTCGTACGACAATGGACGTCCTTCGTGCCTGCTGCCCCACCTGGTATGCCGGTGCTTCGTTACGAGCTCCGCACGCCGGTAACTGATCACGGGCTCTGATTGGAGCAAGCGACCAAGCTCCCACAGAAGCCCGCCTGCTAACACAAGCTTAATTTTCGCCGAGCAACAACGGAACTTCCAGTCATCACATGGGAACGGATAGGGATGCAATGATAGAATATACACATACAGGGATATATATAAACATTAAGAACTTCTTCCAGAAAGCCGTACGTGTGGTGAGCGTAGGAGCCTCCAAGTAAAGGCTCTTTCTTGCCTGGTAAGGTCAAGTCTGGCGTGGGGTGGCAATCGCGGCCCGGCTAACACGGTACAACTGGGAAAGGTCGCTCAAGGTTCCAAGTCCCCTTGAATACTTGTACACCGCACCTCAAGGTCCAAACCTTGCCCTGGATGCGCCAACTTTGCTTGGCACCGATGCCTCTTGTGTATAAAGATAAGCAGTTTCCCGGCGTGACGTTAGCGACGCAGTCTGTACGTCCAGTTCCCTTCTGCATGGAAACGCAGAACAAGTCCATTCGTCTATTTTGAGCTGCAGTCTTACCTCGACCCTGAAAAGGCACTAAATATTGACCTTCTTCCGAGAAGTGGAAGCTATCCTACATATATGTCCAACGGTAATTCATTGCACACTGAACAAAACAACGGGAATTCGTTGCATAGATCCATCATGTCAGCAGAGTTTCCAAAACACCCCTTCCTCTTGTCAGTGCCAGAGACCGCCGAGGCTCTCGGTACTGACATCGAGGAGGGCCTTCTCACGAAATCGGTCACCGACCTCCAGCAAAAATACCCACGGAATGAATTGGACGTTGGGGGTGCTGTATCTTGGTACACAATCCTCAGCAAGCAAGTTCTCAACGCTATGATTCTCGTAAGGGGCTCCCAACCTTTCTACTGTTGGTGTTAGAGAGTATTATACTAAAGTGAAGCATCACAGGTCCTGATATTCGTTATGGTCTTGAGCTACTCCTTCGAGGACTGGATTGAAGGCGGGGTTGTTACTTTTGTCATCATCCTCAATGTTGTTATTGGATTCTGGCAGGAGTATCGTGCCGAGAAACGCATGGACTCACTCAGGGCATTGTCATCCCCGAGTGCTACGGTCCTAAGGAACGGGAACACTTCAGTTATTCCCAAGTGAGTCCCCTCAGCCTGGGTTGTACTACCTGATGCTAACACTTGCTAAAGCGGGGAAGTAGTGCCAGGGGACATAGTTCTCCTGAAGATGGGGGATACCATTCCCGCTGATCTCCGCATGTTTGAGGCCATGAACCTTTCGTGCGACGAGTCGTCCCTTACCGGGGAGGCAGCTCCAGTCGAGAAGACGGTGGAAAGCGACATCGTCATCCCCGGATCTGAAAAGCAAGCCACTTCCGAAGACCAGGTCGGCATAGGTGACCGCACCAACATCGCATATGCGACCACCATTGTAAGGAAGGGTCGAGGGCGAGGCATTGTCATAGCCACCGGAATGGCAACCGAAGTCGGTAAGATTGCAGCTTCAACCACTAAGAAGAATCGAAAGGCCGGTAGATCGATGAACTGGAAGAAGTATGGTAAGCGCCAGCCGGTGATCGGACTCGCCAAGCGCATATATGACGTCGTTGGCAAGTTCCTAGGGTTGACAGATGGGACCCCTTTGCAACGCAAGCTTGCCTTGCTTGCCTATGTGCTTTTCGGGTGTGCCCTGCTCTTGGCAGTTGTGGTATTCGGGGTGAACCGATTCGACTTGCCCACCGAGGTCGTCATTTACGCAACGTCTCTAGGGATTGCTATTATCCCAGAGTCACTTGTCGCGTGAGATATATACCCCATGACCTCCCCTACCAGACTACACGGCCATCACAGAATCCTCTCTTAAAATATACTCTTAACAACTTTTCCGCTTCTGAATTCTCCGGTTGTTCACAAGCTAACCACTGATATATTAGCGTCCTGACACTTACGATGGTCGTCGCCGTCTCTGTCATGAGCAAGGCGAATGTGGTGGTGAGAGACTTGTCCGCCCTGGAGGCACTCGGTGGTGTAACGAATATCTGTTCCGACAAGACCGGGACACTTACGCAAGGGGCCATGATCGTAAGGGCGGTCTGGCTTCCAATGGCCCATGTTTACAACGTTAGGGAAACCCGTCACCCGTCCGATCCAACGGAGGGAACCGTGACCTACACGGAAGACAAGGGGACCGCCGACCAACCAGAACCCGAGAAACGTGACTTCGACCGAGAGCGAAGCGCTGCTGCGTTAACTTTCGATGTACCCACTGAGAAGCTCAATCCGAAGAGCCCAGATGAAGCCGGCAAAGGTGTACCAGCTGAGGTCACGCCGAGACTCCGGGTCTTCCTTCTCTCATCTGCGCTCTGCAATCTCTCTACTGTGAGATTTGATGAGACGGTAGATAAGTGGCAGACAACCGGAGAGCCAACAGAGATAGCGCTCCAAGTTTTTGCCCACCGCTTCAGCTTGGGGAAGAAGACGCTTGCGTTGGAAGGATGGAAGGAAATCGCGGAATTTCCATTCGACAGCTCCATAAAGCGCATGTCTGTAATATATGACGCTCCTAGCAGCAAAGCGGACGTCATATGGAATGGTAATAGCCTTGTGTTTACTAAAGGGGCTGTTGAGAGAATCCTTGAGCTCTGCAGTCACATTGGCTACGCTGAAGACCGCGAGGCTTTGACAGATGACCTGAAGGTCACGGTAATGGAGCAGACTACGAGACTGGCCTCCCAGGGTCAACGTGTTTTGGCAGTTGCATATCGCGAGTGGGATGGAAAGTTTACTCTTCGCCAGTCTCCTGAATCGGACGACGCCGACGCGGCATTGCGCGGTGAGGTTGAGAGCGGGCTGACGCTTCTGGGTCTGGCGGGAATATATGACCCTCCTCGTCGCGAAACCAAGCCGTCTATATCAGAATGCTCATCTGCCGGGATCAGGGTGCATATGCTGACGGGTGACCACCCAGAAACGGCGAAAGCTATTGCGAAAGAGGTGGGCATTATCCCAAGAAATCTATCGACATTGTCGGCATCTCTGGCATCGTCCATTGTTCAAATAGCAACAAACTTTGACAAGAAGACGGACGCTGAGATTGACGCCATGGAGGAGCTGCCGCTAGTCATCGCTCGCTGTGCTCCGGACACGAAGACCCGGATGATCGAGGCCCTCCGACGCCGAGATGCGTTCATGGCCATGACTGGTGACGGCGTAAATGACGCCCCGTCCCTCTCACGGGCAGATGTTGGCATTGCAATGGGCACTGGCTCCGACGTCGCTAAGTCCGCGTCCAAGATTGTCCTGGCGGATGACAAGTTCAACTCCATCGTGGCTGGTATCCGAGAGGGCCGCCGCATGTTCGACAATATCCAGAAGTTCGTCCTCCACTTACTCAGCTCGAACGTAGGAGAAGTGATCCTCCTCGTTGCTGGGCTCGGTTTCCGGGATAATTCTGGCTATTCCGTCTTTCCTATCGCACCGCTGGAGATTCTGTGGATTAACATGATTACATCGTCGTTCCCAGCATTCGGCCTCGGCCGGGAGCCCCCGGCAAGGAACGTCATGTCCAAACCCCCGCAAGACAAGAACCGTGGCGTATTCACGAATCAGATCTTGGTAGACATGATTATCTACGGCGTGATCATGGGGTCGCTCACACTGGCCACGTTCATCATTATCGTCTACGGCGCGAATGGCGGCAAGCTCGGGAAGGACTGCAACAAGCACTTCGACGACTCATGCGGTCCCGTCTTCCGTGCCCGCGCAGCAGTGTTTGCAGAGCTAACCTGGCTTATCCTCATCTCAGCCTGGGAATTCAAGGATCTTCGCCGGTCCCTCTTCCGCCTCCATGCGAATGATGATAGAAAATTTCCTCTGTTGGAGGACGTCTTCGAGAATCAGTTTCTTTTCTGGTCAGTGGTGATTGCTGCCGTGTCCGTTTTCCCTGTCGTGTACATACCAGTCCTCAACACCAGTGTGTTCAAGCACACATCCATCGGCTGGGAGTGGGGAGTTGTGATAAGCTTCACGATTCTCTATGTTGCTGGGGTAGAGGCGTGGAAATTCACCAAGCGGAGGTATCGTCTCCTCGAGGACCGTCCTGTCACGGTCGGCCCATTCAAGCAAGGTAGCGAGCCTGAACCCGGGAAGGGCTTCGCGCGGACATTCACTGCCACGAGCTTCAAGAGTTGGAGGAGTTTCGGCCGGACTGATACCGGCGAATCTGGGAAAAGAGGAGGGATCATCAAGAATTCAAATGAAGTGGAGGACAGGAACGACGTTCCCTCTAGACCGGCAACGAATGAAGTTAATTCCGAATAATGGACAGGGCGAGCCGCCGGGGGATCGGTAGGGGAATGCACCTGAAAGGGGACGGGGCCACCATGAGCCTGGTGGTTGCCACGCCGTCTATCCTATAAACGACAGAGAGAGCATCTCGAGTCCAATATAACGCAAGGTGTATTCAACATCTACGTGTGTTCGCCTGTGATTATCTAGGCTAGCTACGACCCGACTACCAAAGCCGTCATTGCACGCGGCAAAGCTCTTCAATATGGGCGAGTGGATCCCGCGTTTTAACGGTCGGCTGGTCGCTCGGAGTCGAACTCGTAGGGCGTTTTACATGGAAATAGAACACGCTATCGTGGCCGTGACCTGGATGAATACCCGACACCTGTTGATAATAAATTAATAACGAAAACCTCATCACACATATGCGGGAGAGCAGGAGGTTCAAGTGCGAAGGTTCAGATAACGGCGAAACCAATGCCTGTGACGTTCATCCACATGGGGAATTCGGAACGGCGAGTGAATGTCGATTCATCATTGGGTACTCATGGAGAAAGGATATGTAGAACTGACTGACTTACCGAGTGGAAGAAGAGCAGAATCTGCTCTGTTGAACATGGCAGAGAGAAGAAGGGAAATTTTTTCGTTCGTTGTTGCAACGGCGGGATTGTTGCCTTTTAAGGGACAGGCTCGTCGGGCTCTCAAGGTTGGGGGTCATTGGCCCTGTGCACATGATTAATTTTAGGGGTCGCGTAGTGGGGAACCGGCCCGCCGCCCCATTGGCCTTATTTCTGCTCCCCTAGCGTTTTGTGGGGTATGATTATTAGCGGCTGTGCCACTTACTTGGCCCCGGCCGCTTAAAATGCTGGGGCTTGCGGTGGTCTTGCCGCCCCAGAGCCCCATCTCGCACTGTAAAGATGACCCGAAGGATGAAATCGTTGAGCCAAGTATCTCATCCAGTCACAAACGCGCAAATGCTGGGTGTGACTGAAATGCGAGTAATAGAACACATGAAGAATCAGGCCGTATTTGTTATATTTTCGTATATTCTGTAGTTTATTGACCTTATTCGACTCCGTCTCTCAAAAACAATGTCGCGTGAAACGTGCTAAGCAAGAGATCGGCGATCCTCAAAGTACCACAGGCAAGGTACATGGTCTGTTCTGGGTGGATGCTACTTGTAAGCAAGATATTATTTTATAGTTGAAAGGCAAGGTCAGCGGGGAACAGTAGAATGTCTTTCGAATATGCCCCAATAGGCCGTGCAAGGCCGCGAAGAGATCGTTGTTGAGTTTTATGGCAGTTTCAGCACCTCCAGTTCTTCGTTATATTTCAAGGTGCCATGCCAGGCTCATCCTTTTCCACCCTTGTTGAGTATTATAGAGACATGGTCCCAGCAGGTAATGCCCTGTCATTGATTAGACAGACTACTAATAATACAATTGTATCCTACCGAGCAGCTACAGGCACATGAGGTTTAGTGCAGCGCCCTATGCTATGTCAGTGTCCCAGTTGCTCCTCTCCTCCCACGATACCTAGTCCTGTACGATTTGCTCAGACTTGACTGAACGGGGCAACATGGCCCTGACTTGAGGTGTCTGCATCCGTGACCTTCATTGAAAACTCTTTCTTCATCAGAATGCCCTTCTTGTTATCCCCCACAAGGGCACTCCGGTCGCTGTCAAGCTTCGCAACCTCCTCGCTCTGGCTATCCGGGTCCGTGACGTCGTGTATACCTTGAGCCCTGTCCCGCGAGAGGTGGTGGCTCCGACTGGGGCCGAATGGCTTGAGGGCGAAGTCCCCGGTGCTAGAGTGGTTGTAGGGATGCCCCCTCATGTTGGACGCGTGGTATCGACTGCCCCAGAGGCGGGGCATATGCGTCTTGATGAAGACCCGGAAAGTGGACGCCGATCCGCAGATGATGGCTATATGTCGAAGGATTAGCGGTGCACTTCATGGAAATACACGGTGAAAAAAAACCGGAGAGCGGGGCCTACATACCGGCATAACTCTCAATACTACACCAGTTAAGAGAGTCGGCGAGGTAGTACCAAGTATCGTCACCCACGTCCTTCAGCTTGAGGACGTAGTAGTAGCGAACACAACCGGCTATTCGACGAGCACGTCAGTATCCCGGAAATGGGATGAGCGGGTGGAGTATATGGGGGTTATCATACCGGCGAGGGCAACAATTCCTATGCAGAACAGGATGATAACACCTACTTTCTGACGTCGGGGGACCTGGAGTTTCCACAACATAGGGATCGGGACCAACCAGATACCAATGTCCTGCACGATACTGATAGCTAGTCAGCGCTTCTAAGCTCGAATCTCAAGCATCCATACCAGTACTACATACTTTATAATGCCGTTCGCTTCGTAGAAGATTTGTCGCTGCACGGGATCCATGCACTTATCCGGGGATTGAGCCCGACCTTCCACGTCCCAGAAGAGGGCCACCGGCCAGCATTCGAAGATGAGGATGCACGCCGTCGCAATAGTTAGGCCGATGACAGTAAACATGAGGAAATAAATGGCCCAGCGCGTCCACTTCCTGTGGTCTATTCTCAAGTAAAACACAAGGATGCTCATCTTGACGAAACATAGAGCAAGTGCGTAGAGGAGGCGGGTGGCGTAGTTGCTTTTGAGTAGGGGCGGATAGTCCTCAGGGGGTATGGCATCGACTGTGGAAGTGTTAGGTCGAGCGCGAGACTGTCATCATATCGAGGCTTATACGAGCGGAGGGATGGAAAGGGCGGACGAACCATGGATTCCGGCTCCGTACCAGGCACCTTATACAAATTAGTATCAACTTGTCACGTCAATCTTATTAAAGCTCGACTCACAGATCATGTTTGCAATGGAGAGGCCGACATTGCATATGATGCCGACAAGCATCAAGTCTAGGAGAATCTCAGGGTCAGTTTAAGAACAAGGCGTCGGGGAGAAGGCGCCTAGAGCACGCCAGACCCGGGACCTACAGTCGTCCATTCCGAGACCGCAGCTGATTATGTGTATCCGGCAGTAGATTCGGAGGCCCATTACCAGGATGCTGACAATTGAGAAGGCGATGCCGACGCCGAATACGGATGCCTGCTTGGAGCCCGCAACCAGGTCGCGGGCATAAAAGGCGTAAAGCCCTGCATCCTCGAAGCTCAAGACTGACATGCCTCACGAGCGGCGTCGAGTGTAATGGGAGTTGTTGTTGGTCTAAGTGAGGAATGGATTACGGCAAACAGGGCCGGAGCACAGCGGAAACGTTGGATCCTCATGGCACATTGATTCCGTCGCCGACCTCGAGGAGCAGGCCCTCCCCCCTAACATTATAAAAAGCCCAAGATATCACTAGTATCCACTCTCCTGGGATTCAAGCTGCCCACCGCTGGCCCCCCGGGGGGGCCCCCAGCCAACCGGTGTACATTGTAGATCGTTTCGAGGCAGCAACTCGATCTACAGTATCACCTAGACGAATGAGTGAAGCAGTTACATAACCAAGCGCATACAAACTGAGGTTTTTTTTGGTCTGGACGAGCGGGGCCGTCAAACGCGGATACGATGCTGATCGAAATGCGCAAGTCGAAAACCCCGCCCACCGGCCCCACCCAGTGACTCCACCCGGAACCTTCCCGCCCTCCGCCTTCCGCCCGGAACGTCCTCGCCTAATCCGAAGCGCGGCACTAACACCGCGTTCCACACCGGAGCAGGGAGGTAAAAGGAAGTGATATGCTGCAGGATTCCGAGGCGAACGTTTTAGGGCTCCCCGACAAGATAGCGTCCCCACGATCCCCACTAGCAGCCGCGATTATCTTTCTCCACACTAAGCTAACCGTTAAAAGCTCGTGATTCAACCAAGCCCACGGCTCGAACATGCCGACTCGATTGTGGTGTGAGCTGTTTTCCGTCGTGACCGTCGGGTGGTGCAGCGGAGGCGGTCCGTCCGTCTTGTTCCTTCCGACACCAACCCATTCGGCGCCCCTTCCCCTTTCATCAGTTGAGTGGGCCGGACCGCCCAACGCCCCCGTATCGATGAGAGATGCGCGCAATCCTCCCTGGCATGTCCTTTTCCCCCTCATGCACGTTATTCAGCAGTCAGTCATGCAGGGTGCTACGTAATCTTTCGAAACGTGCCTTCCTGCTGCGGAGCATGGAACCATGTAGCGGAGGAGAAATATTCCCGTAGCCCCCCCCCTCCTGTTGATCCCTCAACCGGTCCCCTTCGATTCCACGAGTCCACCCATACCTACTGTAGCCGTACCAAAGTTTTATTTCGCCCCCCTCAGCCGCCTCACTGCTCGTCATATCAAGATGACGTCTACCAACAGAATCCTCCTGACTGGCGCCACGGGTTACGTAGGTGGCACAGTCCTCGACCACCTCATCAAGAACGAGGAGCCCAGAATCAAAGGCCTGACCTTCGACCTACTTGTCCGCAGCGAGGAAGCTGCCGCCAAACTTCGAGATGCCTATGGCGACCGCGTCAACCCCATCCAGTGGTACGGTGGCTTGAGCGACATCCCCTTCATCACTGAGACTGCCGCAAACTACGACCTCATCATCAATACTGGCTCTGGATTCGTTGCCGATGGTGCCAAAGCCTTCGTACAGGGCCTTGCCCGCCGCATCAAGCCAGGCCAGCCCGCCCCATGGCTCCTACACATCTCTGGGTGCACGAACCTTAGCGACAGGCCGCTCACTCAGACGGCCTACCCGGACAGGGTATGGAATGACGCGGATGGTGAAGCCGTGTACGAGCTCGTTAGAAGCATGGACGAGGCTGATCCATACCCCCAAAGGACGACCGAGATTGGCGTGCTTACAGCTGCGGAGGAGACAGGTGTACAGGCAGTCAGCCTGAATACGCCTCTCATCTTCGGTGAAGGGACGGGCCTGTTCAATAAGCAGGGTCTCGTTATCCCTATGCTGATGAGCTACGTGGTGCAGCGTGGGTATGGTTTCAAGCTGCTAGACACTTCTAATTTTGACTGGGTCCATGTTGAGGATCTAGCTGATGCCTATGTCCTTCTGACACGGATAATCCTCGAGAGGGAGGATCGTGGCGTAGGGTATATTCCCACGGGGAAGAATGGCATCATCTTCCCCGCCGTCGGCCGAGTCCTACACATCGAAATGGTCCAGCGGTGCCTCGACGTCGCCTTCGATGCTGGTGTCCTCCCCCGGGAGGACACGCCCAAGGAGAAGGAGATCCGACAGGCTTCCTTACAGGAGATTGCGGACGATGTCACGGCCGGGGTACTGAGTATCGCTGAGCGTGGCTGGGGGGGTCATAAGTCGATGAATGGAACCATGGCGAAGAAGCTAGGGTGGGAACCGAAGTTCTTGGAGGACGCGTTCTGGCAGGACTTCGTAGATGAGCTGAACGCGCTGAAGGAAGGGAGAAGGGGAGAGACCTTTGAGAGTTGCATTGCTAAGAAGAGGTGAGGCTTTAGGAGGGATGGCCAGGCAGTGTAGATATATACCATGGTAGCGCCCATATCGAAGCATATAAGAAGACTAAAAAAGAAACTTCGCAGTTTCTCACAACATGGGAGATATCGGCTAAAAGTGGTGCTTGTTGTACATGGTTAACCCGGCCGCGCCAAGCAGTGATAAGAGAGTGACCTGCTTAGTATTGGCTTGCCAGGTATTTCGCCAGATAGTCGTTTTGCGTTGACGATGACAATGCGGAGCCAGGTGCAGGTCAACGAGCCAGGCAAGGAAAAGCTTAGAGACCGATTTAAGGCATGCACCATAAAACCGGGGCAGGCCAAGGTCCAGGCGTCTCTCCGCAAACCTAACTGCCGTGCTTGGTGTATTGGCCCTTCTTCCAGCAACCACCGAACGAGGGCACCAGGTTTGCAGGAAAGGTTCATTTCCTGGCCTTTGGGAGTTTCCTCTAGGGAGAGGTGACGTGGCCAGGTAACAAGGTGCTCGTGGTAAGAGACATAATACCCATTGTGCTTGTCTCAGTCGCAATACGACTTACCGGCCATCAGCTAGAGTATCGACGGCGGGATGCCCACCCTGAGACCTCTTTACGGCTACTAATAAAACCTATTTACCTGTCAGCAGCCCGTTCTTACTTACTGAATCCTCGTTTACGAACATGATTTGGTCGTGTGGTCGTTCCTCGGGCGGGCCACGCCCCAACCTACTGAGTCTCTTCTTCTCCATTACCCACTCCTTCTACTGGCGAAACCTCTCCCTTTGCCCACTTTCCCTTGTAGGTCTCCATCGTGGCTTAGCCATGGGCAAGGCCTCCTCGATGTCGATATGGCATCGAACTTCCCCGTTTACGCGAAATTCGATGCTGTCTAGAATAGCCTCGTAGAGTATAGTAACGTAGTCAGCTTCGAACGATAGGATTAGGAATATCGAGATCCAGCCGTGTATAAAAAGCGCGAGCTTCTCGGCAGGCTCGATGCGTGGTTCTGGTTAGGTGGTCCCTGCCAGCCGTCGGGGCTACCCAGAGTGAAAGTCTCTCCCATTTGTCGGTGACCCACGAACCCCGGTCCGGTCACCGTGTGATCCTCATCTTCCGATGGGGCTGAAACATCGATAATCAAATTTCTGATTGTATAATGGCAGCTGGCGTCCCCAGGACTCGCAGCGGATCGTGCTAGCGGTCCGTTTTGGAGGAACGAAGTGAGCAAGTAGTCGAAATTCCACACACCCCGTTGCTTCCCTGCATTCCCCCTTCCTAACAGACCAGATCCTTCGAATTTGGAGTCTAGGTCGGGTGCAGGGTTGAAAATTCGAAAGTTTGCGTAGACAGTATCGACGTGCCGCGGCAGGACGGGGACTCTCGTCCACGTTGGCCAGAGCCCGGCCATCTTAACAAACATGACATCTAACGCATAGTTCCGAAGGTACCTTTCCGTAGCAGTGATGGTTTGGACGTGCTGGTTTATGAGGCGATTGACAAGGAGGAGGGGCAGAGCTGGGTTCTCGAGACTCCTGGTCTTAACCCACACGCCGGCTGACCCGGAAAGGCGAGTCCGGTCTTGATTTTCCGATGGACACGTAGGCGGATCACAATCGGAGAGGAGAGCGTCAATGAGAATGTACCTGAGTATCTCGGCCGGCAGGGTGGTGAGCGACGCCATATCGGAACTAGAAGAATGATTCCCGTAGGACACATGTCGATATGGAGGGGGGACTCTACATAGGCCTGGCAAGAGTCTGAAGGGCAGGACAATTCTATTCTTGAAACTTAACCCCACTCGCGCAACTACAATTTTAACCGAAGCCGATATTTCGTTGCCTGTTCTCTGGTGTGGCAGGCCCGTGATTGGCGGCGCCGGAACTCCATCAACTAATCATTACTGCTGATTTTACCGAGTAAGCCAGCTGATGGTCTTTATTAACTAATGCCTGATTTTTTACATGACTTTTAAATAAAATATATATAGCGATCTTTCATATAAGCTATATGCTATATTATTATAAATAATAACATATGAAAAGGTTATAAAATTTATCTTATTTTACTCTATTTAACGAGCACATATATTAGTATACTATATTAGTTTAATTCCCAACCAATTATCCCCAAAATTATTATAACTATCTATCAACTTATAATGAAGCAATATACTGAAGACGATGTCAATCACGCACTTGAGGCTCTTGCAAGGGGTCTCAACATTAAAAAGGCCACTCCTGACTATGGTGTTCCAAGACTGTATTAGAATAGCTCTTGAAGGTCTTCATCTCAAACACCTAGCTATCTGACCTTTCTGAGGCTTAACTGCTTATAATAGACGGCCATAGGAGTCATAAACAACTGACTTTATGTATTCTTGCTTTTAGAATAACATACACCTTCTTTCTCCTTGCCTATACCTCTTATATCTTCTAGCCCCTTAACCTAGCTGTCTTCTTAGCCCTTAAACAAGCCTATTAAAAGCAACTAGGATATATACAGTATTAGAATAATTCTATAATTATTAGTAAGCAGAATTTTCTTAAATTCTATCAGAGAGCAAGGCATAAAGGCCTGTCAGGCCAAAATATAAAGGCTGGTTAGAAAACTGCTGGTCTTTAGCTAGTTTCTATAGCAAAGCCCTTAATAAGCCCTCTCCTTCTAGAGAATCATAACACTAGCTCCGGTCAGGCTGAAAAGGCCTTGGATATACCAGTTAGGGCTAATTCTGCCTTAACATAGCTCTCAGAGA
Source organism: Microascus cirrosus (assembly GCA_030271035.1). Lineage (NCBI taxonomy): Eukaryota > Fungi > Ascomycota > Sordariomycetes > Microascales > Microascaceae > Microascus > Microascus cirrosus. The sequence continues at coordinate 44,714 of JAMBUN010000262.1, read as the reverse complement.
CCTCTGCAGTTATTTAATTAACTCCTAAGAAGGCTCTTAAGCTTTGTAGCCAACTGGACTAATATGGCCGGATAGAAAACAGCACCTCTACATAACGACTTCTATTCCAGTAGGTCAACAAGCCTTTTGATCAAAGAATATCTAATTAGCAGCAGCTCAGTACGAGATTAAGCAGTTTAAAGGATCAATTAGAGGCAAGTAAGCTAGTTAAGAGAAGGAAGGTCAAATTAAGCCCGAATTTAAGGTTTGCCAGTATTGAGGCTATTTACAAGGCCAGGAAGCACTAAGGGCTTCTACAAATGGCATAGATAAATCCGGCAGACCAGAAAACTCTACTGACAATAAGGATTGTATATATGCTGGCTAGTTGTTGAGATAATAAGGTTTGTGTTAGAATAAGGATATAACCTATTCTACTACAGAGGCATAAGCCAGAAGTTCTGTCCCGCCAAGACTACAGGGGTGTAGCACCACAGAGCAAAGCCACATACAAATTACTATAGAGCTATCCTCGCCTTTCTTAATACTCATTACCTCCCTTAAGTTCAATAATTTTCTCGATATAGGCCCAGATTCTCATGATCTAAGCTTAGATCTTCTCTTATAGGAGCTCCCTCCAAGCTCTCTTCTAAGCCAGCATAGCTGCCTTCCTATTCCTTAGAGCCCCCTTCTTCGTAGTAACCCTCTTCATCTATGCCTAACAAGGCTTAATAGCATTAAGATATGGTGTATTGCTACACTAAAGAAGGCGCTAGACTTTGTGAATATCATATAGGTACTGCTGGATATAATAGCTATATACAGTTATCTCCCTGAACTATAGTCCCTGGTCAGTCTTATTAGTATTCTTTAGCAAAGGGGAATATTAGAGGAAGTAGGATTATCTGCTAGTTTTGCCACCAGTTAATTCCTTTACCTAAATCTCTTAATAGCTTACTAGTCTCCTTCTTCTACTTCTATTAAAGCTTCTTCCCTAGTAGCTGGTATAGTTAGAGCCTCTGTATACTGTTATTAAGCTCCTACTGCTCTCTTATAACTAGCTTAAGCTCTTTATTTATCTTCTTAATAGCCTTCTTTAAAGCTGCCCTCTCTTAGGCAGTCTCTAGAGCCTAGCAATAACAGGGGCCCTTCTTGATTATAGAAAAAGGCACCTAGAATATAAACTTACTTACCCCTTTCTATCTCTTATAAATATAGCTCTAAAGACAGTGCTTATTAGTTCTTTGCTATACCTAATATCCTCTATAATAATAAAGCAGGAGAATAGAGGTCTTATCAGATCAGATAACATTCTTCTGGTCCTTATTAGTCTAGTCCTTATAAGTAAGGCACTACTTATATCGTTCTTTCTTTATCTTCAGTATAGGTCTAGGCTTCCTTATTAGCTTTATCTTCTAGAAACCAGAGGCATTAAGGACCTATAGGACTATTGTTCTACAGATATTAATACCTTCTAAGCTAAGGTCACTAGTTATATCAGTAGCTGATTTCTCTTACCTACAGTAATCCTAGCATACCTTAGTAATAACCCTCTCTTAAGCCTTTGCTATATGCTTTAGTAGTTGTCTACTCTAAGGAGCATCCTACAGGTATTTATCTCAAAGAGATATAGGCCGCTGGTTAGGATTAAACCCTCTTGCGATTACTCTAGTATAGATTCGATTAACCTGGCGGTTTAAGAGGCTAGTTATAGCAGCAACTTCAGCAGTAGTTTCGCTAGTGCTAGCTTTAAGACTAATAACTAATGCATAGGCTATAATATCTGTATTTAGAGCTATAGTTAGGAATATAGGTATGAAATTAAGAGAAAGGTATGTAGGAAGATGATCATATAAATTATAGGGGAATTCCTAACAGGTTTTTAAATGGGTTGTGTGGCGCAGCTAGCGTCTTGGCAGGACAGAACTTTTGGCTTGTGCCTCTGTAGTACTCTTAGTTATAGCTCCTATAGGCCCCTATGGGCCCCTATGACTGACATAGCAGACATTCGGCCCAGACTGGTCTGGCCAACAGCTCTTACATTGATCAACGAACCACATGAGAACTAGGGCCCCATAGGCCACATACCAGCCCATAACCCAAGGAATTCATATACATTCCTACTACTCTTAGATATCTATATAAGGAAGGGCTGCCTCCCACTTCAAACCTAGATAATAACAACTTCAATATAAGCGGCTCCTTCACATCTGGCTACGCCAGCTCCTGCCCTTCTACGCCATCCAAAACCTAACAGTTTGGAAATCATGGCTATTCTGGTGCTGGGAAAATTTGGGGTGCCGAGATGGGGGGTCCCAACTTAATATATTAAGTTTTGTTTTCAAGATTTCAAGAAGGTGTAATTCGACGAGAGAAAGCGTGTATTTTTCTAGTCTATTCCTTCCATGATTAATAAGAAGAACAGAACAGCACACTACATATATAGATTCTAGTTCAAGAACGTATTTTAAACCAGTTTGAGGTTTTAGATCCTCTAAGAGGCTACTTTGCGTTTCAAGCCTGGTGTTTTAGATTTCGAATATTGAGATTGCACGTATTAAAGTGGTTATAAAGAAGTCCTTCCAGGTCAAGTGGTGGGCAGGTATTCTAGGGCCCGGGCATATAGATCCTATATATTAAGGCAGTTTTGAGGCTCTATAGAGCTTTTGAGTCCTTGTAAGCCATAGGATAAGACATACCATATTTTCTTACTATCCTTAGTTATAGGCTATATTAACTCCTATAGCTATATATACATCTAGCACAAACTGGTCTGTTAATAAGCTTTTTGTTAATTAGTACCTCACCTAGAAATCAAGTAATATAGACCTCTATAGCTATATATCAGTATAGATTTTATAAACCTTGAATTTAAATATATTTTTATTAAAGAATATATCCTAATTCCTTAATAAAGATATATCTAGAATTTTTAATAGGCATATATCTAAATTCCCTAGTAAGAATATAGCCCTATAAGATCTGGGCTAGTAGTATATAGCTATAGAGTCCCATGTCGTCTAAAGGCCTATAGAACCCTGATTCATAGATGATTTATTAATAGAAGCTTGTAAACTAGACTTGTGTGAGGTAGACAGAACGGTCTGCAAAAGGTCGATGGACAGGGATCCTGTAGGACCCACAAATGCAGATTCAGATCGTCAGGAACACATGCTCTCAGGACATATACGATAATCATAGTCAGAGACTAGGCAGAGCCTAGGGGTTATAAGTGTCTTTGTTCCCTGAATAGGGAAGAAGACAAGTTGAAGTTTATCTTTGCAATATCTTGTATCACTAATACCTCTATTCTCTATAATAATACCTACTAAAACCCTAGTATAGGCTACTAATTAAAGAGAATTTACTCCCTAACTTGTTTAAAAATATACAAGCTGTAAAGCATTAAGTGGTTATAGCAGAGGATTCAAGAGCACTATCCTAATAACCCTCTTATTACTATCTGTACTACAGTTAAACACAAGGAGGCTCATAAGCATAACATATTATACCTATGCTCTAGGCGCCCTTCAGCTTTAACAGAAGAGCAACAGGACCATATCTATAACACTATTATGCACGTAAACCTGCATATTAGTATTCTAGGCCTGCCTACTAAGGTGAGTAATATAGTAAAGCTATATTCTTATTCGGTCCTAATACACAGGATAGACTACTATAAGTAGCTCTAGCACTAATACTCCTGCCCTAAGCCTAAGCATATAGCTAAGAGGCTTATATAGGTACAGCGCTATAAGAACTAGGACCTAGATAAGTAGAAGCGCAAAAGGTAGAGCAATAAGTATACTATTAGTCACAGTTATAGCTGTAAGGCTCTCTATACCTTTACACGTCCTTTAGAGAAAAATTATGAGCAGGATATGTACTCTATGCCCCTTTATAAGCAGGTACAGCAGATATTTTAGGATAGCATTAGCTATAATATTTATACCGAGTTAGTAGCCTTTAATAGGACCCTGATACTACCTGATACAGTATTACCTTATATAATTATTATACCCCCTTATTAAGAGGTCCTTAATTGACTTATAGATGTTATACGAGATATATTTATATAAAATAACGCCTTAGTTTATATAGCCTACTTAAGGGGATAGGTGTCAAAGTGATAGAATAGCTGCCCTATTTGTCTGACTTAAACTCTATTGAGGACCTCTAGAAGCTTATAAAGCTTGGAGATATATTGGCCTGGCTAGGCCTTATAGAGGACCCTAATAATTGGGATACGCTGAGCTAACAATAGCTACTGTAAAGAAGGTAGAGGTGGGCTTAAAGGATTATAACCCTTGTACTTTATCTGACATAATGCTAAATTGTGTACATGTTTGCTTAGATACAGAGGGTTAGTATATAAAATACTAGGCATTAAGGGCTCTGCCGGTATAAATATATCAGCCTCGTTTCGTATACGAAATTCTGACAAGGGGAAGGGAAGAGGGACGGGGTAGGGGGTTATGCTAAATATTCTGCAGCCTATTACAGAGGAACAACCCAAAAGCTCTGTCCTGCCAAGACACTAGCTGCACCATATAACCTATTTAAAAACCTATTAGGAATTCCCCTACCTAATTTATATAATTATCTTCTTATATACCTTTCTCTTAACTTTATACCTATAGTCCTAACTACAGCCCTAATTACAGATATTATAATATATATATTAGTTATTAGTCTTAAAGCTAGCCCTAGTAAAAATACTACTAAAGTTACTGCTATAACTAGCCTCTTAAGCTACTAGGCTACTTAAATTTATACTAAAGTAGTTTAAAGAAGGTTTAATCCTAATTAACAGCCTATATCTCTTTAAGATAAATACCTTTAAGATACCCCTTAGAGTAGATAACTACTAAAGTATAGAGTAGAGGCTTAAGAGAGGGTTATTACTAAGGTATACTAGGATTACTATAGGTAAGAGAAATTAACTACTAATATTACTAGTAAGCTTAGCTTAAAAGGTATTAATATCTCTAGAATAACAGTCCTATAGGTTCTTAAGGCCTCTAGTTTCTAGAAGACAAGGCTAATAAAAAAACCTAAACTAATACTAAAAAATAAAATAAGAATAAAATAAGTAGTATCTTATTTATAAGGACTAGACTAATAAGGACTAGAAGAATATTATCTAGTCTAATAAGACCTCTGTTCTTCTGTTTTATTATTATAGAAGATATTAAATTAAGTATAGCAGAAAGCTAATAAATACTTTGTTTAGAGCTATATTTATTTATAAGAGGTAGAAAGGGATAAGTAAATTTATATTCTAGAGTACCTTTTCGTATAATAATAAGAGGGGCCCTTATTATTACTAGGCTCTAAAGACTGCCTAAGAGAAGGTAGCTTTAAAGAAGGCTATTAAAAAGATAAATAAAAAGCCTAAGCTAGTTATAAAAAAGCAGTAAGAGCTTAGTAATAATATATAGAGGCTCTAACTATATTAGCTATTAGAGAGGAAGCCTTAATAGAAGTAGAAGAAAAAGACTAGTAAGCTATTAAGAGATTTAGGTAAATGAATTAACTAGTAGTAATGCTAGTAGATAATCCTACTCTTTCTAATATTCCTCTTTACTAAAGAATACTAATAAGACTGACTAGGGACTATAATCTAGAAAGATAAGGCTCTTGTATATAGCTATTATATCTAGTAGTAGCTCTATAATATTTATAACGTCTAGCACCTTCTTTAGTGTAGTAATTTACTAGACCTTAATACTATTAAGCCTTATTAGGTATAGATAAAAGGGGTTACTATAAAGAAGGGGGCCCTAAGGAATAGGAAGGAGGCTATACTAAGTTAGAAGAGAGCTTAGAGGGGGCTCCTATAAGAGAAGATCTAAGCTTAGACTATAAGAATCCAGGCCTATATTAAGAAAATTATTAAACTTAAGAGAGGTAATAAGTATTAAGAAGGGCAAGGATAGCTCTATAGTAATTTATATATAGCTTTGTTCTGTAGCGTTATACCCCTGACGTAAGGTCGAAAATCGACCCATCCAGGATAGGATGTCCCGAGCAGAAGTCCCTAATGCCAAAGGTAGTGACTGCAGCTAACAGAGGGTGCAAGTAGTTGTTAGGGTCAGTATCAAGCAGGACTTTATCCTACACAGAGAAGCTAGTCTGACAAAGTGTTATAACAGCTAGCGCCTATTATACTAGTAATCTTAGCTATATATGTATAGAGTACTATAATTGTATATAGTACTATACCTAGGAAACTATAACTATAAGAGATATATAACCTAAAGAGGTGTGTTATGGGCAAGAATTGAAGAGCATATGAGCAGGTGCTGGCAGGCGGGTACAAGTGGCAGGAATCGGTCACAGCGACCTCACAGCGACCCTCTGGGAGCTCGGTGATCAGTCCATATCCCGCAGTAGATGAGGAAAAAGCAAATATACTGCGCGGGGAGAGTCGAGAATAAGAAGAAGACGGGGAACCGTTTAGAGAGAGAAAGGGAGAGATTCAGCGAGTAGTAAATCAAACTGGCAAGATCTAACTATGCCTGCTATTAGCACGCCTCTGAGTTCACGATCTTAACAAGTCAAAAGGGTCACAGCGACAACGCTGTAATACTCTGGCACCTGTTATGTGTTCTCTGACAGCCCTACAGCCCTCTACTGCGCCCCTTCACTCTACAATAGTGGCATCCCCCTTCCCTGTCTTTCGCCGGGCCCGACAAGGTGATTTGAAATCAACTATACTAGATAATAGACTATATGTCCCTCTACTGGTATATATAACTATCAAGACTATAAAATCTCTCTGTAAAGTATATAACTTAAAAAGAAGTTGATTTCAAAGCAAAATAACATGATAAGATTAGCTGAATAATCAACAGTAACTAGTATCTATATAAGGAAGCACATCCTGCTTGAGAAGGAAGGAATAACTCTCTCGTATATAGATAAGTACAAGGACAACAATCAACAACTGACTAAGAATATACAATATCATTCTTCCCTTTATTACCTTATTACGTCATTTTTTACTAAAAACCTAACAAAAAGTAGCTATGTTTCTCTTACTGAACACTTTTTAAAGCAGGTATTAGCTGCATAGAACAAAATTACCTGCTCTAAGTATGGCTTAATAGTTATAGAGAGATATAGGATAGCAAATATATTGCTGGACTATAGGGTGAATATCTTATTACTAGATAATACTTAGAGGGTAATAAAGCATATATTATAACCTTATTAGTAAACCCTACTAGTGATAGGCTATATATATGTCTTACCTTACTTAAGCTGCCAGTACCCTCTAAACTACAGTATTAGGTCAAAAGTTTTTGAACACCCCACAATTTTGGATCTTCAACTCCAAACCCAAACTCACATAGACCAACTTCAACCTATAATTACATGGCAAAATTAAGTCCTAAATACAAATAATTAGGTACATTTAATAGCTTAGAAGTATAAGATCAATATTTTGTATACTAACCACTTGTGCGCTTACATACACATAGTTGTTTTAGGATCGAACCAATAAGCCTCTGTATGTAGGCTTGATCAACGCGCCCCTATGCCTCTTTAATTCAGGCCTATAAAACTGTATAATCAGTCTTATTATTCTTTAATTTATTAAGGTTAGGATAGAGCGTATAGAGCTGCTGCTTTAGTGCCTTCTATATATGCTTAATTAGGTTAAGATCAGGGCTATATATAGGCCACTTGATCACCTAAATTCTATGTGTCTTAAACCAGTTACAGACTGGACTAGCCAGGTAAATACGTATATTATCCTGCTAGAACAGTCTTCCTGGCTTATATACTAGAATTAGCCCTTCTTCTAGAGCCTAGAGATATAATTAAGAAGTAAAGCTGTTATTCTTAGAGTCTATATTATGTTCTATAAAGACTAAGGGCGTTTTGATATTAAGCCCTATAGCTGCCTATATTATTAGCTTTAAACTACCCCCTTATACTACTAGATTAATAAGATTACAGTAATAGGCCTTATAGCTATAACAGAAGACCTAATATTATAAATTTAGTACTGATTAAACAGAGCTCTTATTAGAAAATAGGGCCTAGATATAGTTAGTTAATAAGGCCTCTGTTCTTTAGATATATATACTAAAGTTAACTGCTCTATATATATACCCTTAAGCTAATAATAGTAAAATACTAGCCTTTCTTATATATATAAGGCTATAAGATTTAGCTGCTGTTTTAAGTGCTACTTATAAAGCCTCCTACAGTATATAATGCGCTTAATAGTGCTAAGAGAGACGTAAATCCTGTCTAAGTATATAAGGGCCTTCTATAAGATCTTAGGAAAACGCCTAGTGATTTGAACCAAATAGTGCTCTTCTCTTATACTCAGAGACCTAGGTTGCCCTGTACAGGGCCTAGATTTAAAGCTGTTATGCTATTAGAAGCGTTTAATTATATTATAGACAGTGCTGCAGCTGATCTTAAAGGCGTATGTAATAGCAGTTAGACTTTAACTAGCTGCTATACTACTATAGACAGCTGTATAGACTTCTGGTAATAAATTTTCTTTCCTTTATTGGTTTCTGCTTATTTCAGTGCTAAAAACACATAGATCAGGCTTTTTTTGAGGACATAATAAGGAATTGAAGATTGAGGTGTGTTGTGGACGCGTTGATGGCGCGTCGAGGTGGGACGAAGTGTTCAAAAACTTTTGACCCACAATTGTACATTTTGTTTACTACCTGACCTCTATAACAATTCTATAGGTCTAAGAGATATAATCTCTAGTAGAGTTATTTACCTTTATAGGTATAACTCTGCTTTCTAATATTAGTAAGCTAGAATATCTTAACTGAGATAGATCCGCTTATAAAAGGTTAATTCTCCCGCTTATAGCCCTTCTAATTTTATAGATCCTAGGTAATTCTACAGTAAATAGTACACCTAGAGGGAACTATAAGGTTAAGGGAAGTAAGACTGACTTATTATTACTTTTATTACTTATATTATTTATAGTTTAGCACTTAGATAAGTCCTTTAGTATAAATTATAACCTTAGAGCTTAGATAAACCCTTACTAAAGTAAAGAGCTTAGACTAATAAATAATGTTCTTATCTTAATATAACTAGTTACCTTAGTACCTAAAGCTCTTAGAAAAAGATGCTAGGTATAGGAAATGCAGGTAGTACTCCCCCTAGATTTAGATTTGCGATTTATGCTCTGCGCTTTTAGCTACCCTCCTTCTTTAGTTTTTTTCTCTCCTGGTTTTAGCGACCTATGCATTTATATTAGCTAATTTATTAGTAGGTAACAACCTGTGCTATAAGAGGAGCAAGAAGATCTTAGATAAGCTGAACTCTTTCTCTAGAATCTAATATAAAAAGTTATCAGTAAGTCGCTTAACTTTACTACTACTACTATTCAGGCCTATATATATATAGCAGAGGAGTTACTAGATAGTGTCCTTCTTAGTCAGGCAGAACTTAATTTTCAGATATATATATAGCTAGGCTATATAAGTGTGTCAGGACCAAGTCCTGACAAGAGAGCCGACCGACAGAAGGATCCCAGATGCAGGTTGGAGGCTGGCCAACAGAGCAGACTAACATTAACCAGTAGCTGGACAAGACAAGGCAAGAGGAATGACCTTGCATTCTAAGTAACAATAGCGTCCTAGAATCAGAAGGAGTACTAGGAATAGAATATGATCCTGGAATGCAGAACCATATGGAACATGGGAATGCTGGAATAAAACAGGAGAACAGGAATGCAGCCGAGGAACCTACATAAGATAAATACTAAGAAGGATCCCTTAGAGAAAGATAGACAAGCTTTAGTAGTCAATCAATCTATAGCTTAATATTAGCCCTCTCTACCTCGGTTCAGTATCCGGCCAAGCACCTTAGCTCTGACCTAAGTTGCCCTAAGTTGCTCTCCTACAACTCCCTTTATATCACCAATAACCTACCTACATAAGTAGTAGCTCTGACAGAATCTCTTTGTCTTCCTAGGCTTAATTATAGCAAATAATATCGATATCTTCTAGGAGGATCATATAATGCTATAAGAGTTTGTTAAGTAAAGAGCTAAGGTCGTCCTTATTAATGCTCACAGGGTTCAGAATATAAATATCTAAGTAGAAATAACCTATAATTAACTAGCTAAGGTTCGATTTTCTAGTTCTAGGAGGTCTAGACAGCAGATCACCCCTTTAGTACAGAAGGCTATAGGTAGTGTAGCAGTCTTATATATCTGGATCCAGAAAGCTCTAGATATTATAAGTTAACTTATCCTTCTCCTTCTTATTAAGGACTACTATTAATATAGGTCAGATGTTTAACTCTTTATATAACTTTTACCTCCTATTCTGATCCTTAAAAACTAATGTCTTGCTCTAGGCCTTTTCTAAGTATCTCTAGTAACACTCCTCTAGCAGATCCTTTAATACTTATAAAGTCTAATCTAAATTAGGAAATCAAAACTTCTTCCTTGTCTTATAGGAATAGGCTCTACTTCTCTACTTGCTAGAACTTAAGCAGCTGGTTCTTATACTAGAAGCAGAATCTCCTGTTATACAGTACATAAATGCAGAGCTTTCTTATTATTAGACAAGCTGTGACCTAGACTGCCTACTTAGTCTTAGATCAGTACAGACAAGGGACAAGTTAATATGCTTAGCAAATGGCTGCTCTGACACGTATATAATAAGCATCTCGTATGCTTTGTTATAGTATAAAACATAGACTGTATAAACTGCTGAGGTTAAGTACCTATCTCTAGTAGGCCCTTGATATTAAGGAACGTACTAAAGTAAGATAGGATTAAGTCCTATATTTATCTATAACCTTACCTCTATATAAAGACAGCTAATCTATAGAGACATAGTAGAGGGAAGATTATATCTAGAATTATTACAGTGTACGGCTATAGTATTAGGTTGGAAGTTTTTGAACACCCTAAAATTTTAGATCATCAACTCTAAACCCACACTTATATAGACTAACTTCAACCTATAATTACATAGCAAAATTAAGTACTAAATACAAATAATTAGGTATATTTGATAGCTTAGATATATAAGACCAATATTTTGTATACTAACTACCTGCACGCTTACATGCGCGTAGTCATTTTAGGATCGAACCCGACAAGCCTCTGTACGTAGGCTTGATCAACGCACGCCTATGTATGCCTCTTTAATGCCGGCCTGCAAAACTGTATAATCAGTCTTGTTATTCTTTAATTCGTCAAGGTTAGTGTCAGGACCGAGTTCTGACAAGAGAGCCGACCGACAGAAGGATCCCAGATGCGGGTCGGAGGCTGGCCAACAGAGCAGACTAACATCAACAGAAGCGGGACAAGAACATCAACAGAAGCTGAACAAGACAAGGCAAGAGGAATGACCTTATATTCTCAAGCAACAATGACGACGTCCTGGAATCGGAAGGAACGCCAGGAATAGAACATGATCCTGGAATGATATGGAACGTGGGAATGCTGGAATGACATGGAACTTGGGAATGCTGGAATGACATGAAATGTGGGAATGCCAGAATGAAACAGGAGAACGAGAATGCAGCCGAGGAACCTGGATAAGATAAATACTAAGGAAGGATCCCTCAGAAAAGGATGGACAGGCTTCAGTAGTCAATCAATCTACAACCCAACATTGATTGACCCTTTCTACCTCGGCTCAGTATCTGGCCAAGCACGTTGACTTCTCCAAACTCAGCTGCTCTCCTGCAACTCCCTTCACGTCACCAATAACCCACGTGAGCGGTAGCTCTGACAGTTCGGATAGAGCGTATAGAACTGCCGCTTTAGTACGTTCTATGCATGCTTAATTAGGTTAAGATCAGGGCTACATACAGGCCACTTAATCACCTAAATTCCATACGTCTTAAACCAGTCACAGACTGGACTAGCCAGGTGAATGTATACATTATCCTGCTAGAACAGTCTTCCTCGCTTATATAGTACTGGAATTAACCCTTCTTCTAGAGCCCAGAGATATAATCAAGAAGTAAAGCTGTTATTCTCAGAGTCTATATTACGTTCTATAATAACTAAGAGCGTTTTGATATTAAGCCCTATAGCTGCCTATATTTATTAGCTTTAAACCACCCCCTTATACTATTATATTAATAAGATTACAGTAATAGGCCTTATAGCTATAACAGAAGACCTAATATTATAAATTCAGTACTGATTGAACAGAGCTCTTATTAGAAAATAGGGCCTAAATATAGGTAGTCAATAAGGCCTCTGTTCTTCAGATATATGTACTGAAGTTAATTGCTCTATATATATACCCCTAAGCTAATAACAGCAAAACGCTAGCCTTTCTTATACATATAAGGCTATAAGCTTTGGCTGCTGTTTTAAGCGCTATTTACAAAGCCTCCTATAGTGTATAAGGCGCTTAATAGTGCTAAGAGAGATATAAATCCTGTCTAAGTGTATAAGGGCCTTCTATGACATCTTAGGAAAACGCCTAGCGATTTGGACTAAATAGTGCTCTTCTCTTGTACTCAGAGACCTAGGTCGTAATATGCAGGGCCTAGATTTAAAGCTGTTATACTGCTAGAAGCATTTAATTGTGTTATAGACAGTACTGCAGCTGATCTTAAAGGCGTATATAATAGCAGTCAGACTTTAACCAGCTGCTATGCTGCTATAGACAGCTATACAGACTTCTGGTGATAAATTTTATTTTCTTTTATTAGTTTCTTCTGATCTTAGTGCCAAAACCACGTATATCAGGTATTTTTTAAGGATATAATAAGGAATTGAAAATTGAGGTGTATTGTGGATGCATTAATAGCGCATTAAGGTGGGACAAAGTGTTAAAAAACTTTTAACCTATAATTTGTAGATAAGGGTTAAGATCTGTATATAACCAGGAAAGAAAAATTCTAGTAATATTATTTATTATTTATATTACGCTAGTGCGCTCTACTAGGAGAGCATATAGCGCTGCCTTGTATAATCTACATGCTAAAAACCTTATAAGGATAAAAACTACATGTAGCTATAGCATTCCGCCGTCCCCGCAGCGTGGGCGCAGCGGGGGCGGTCTGGCTGTGAATAGCGCATTGAAATTGATAGGTTGGGCTGCAGAAAGCTGGCCCGACCATGTGTCTTGACGTGTTACGGGTCACGTGACTTCGCGGGTGCTTATAACACGTGACCACCAACTGGTGCGCGTTGTTGAGGCAGGCGCGCCCCTGCCGCTAGTAATATTATTTATCCTAATATAGGCAGTACTAGTAGAAATAGTACACAAATATTAAATCCTGATATTATTAATAGGCTAATAATAGAGAATGGTATTAGAGTATACCAGTTCTATATAAATAATAATTAATAATCAGAGAAAAAGAATAAATACTGCTAGAAGTATATATAAGGACAAGTAGTAGAGAGGCTAATATATTGTAATAGTAGGTATAGATGTATAGGAATATTATAAGTTAGTAAATATCACTAAATAAGCTATAAGTACAGGGTAAGGGGAGTAATATAGGCATAAGATTACAGGAAAGTACTGATAAGGCTGTATTCACAGTGTACTAATAGTTAGTATAATGAGATCTTATAAGTTTATAATATAATTACTACTTTATATGCTGCTTTAAGTTATAGCTTGAATCTAGGTATATAAACACCTGGTAAGTCTAATAACAGTATTAGTAGCTTTTATTATAGCCTGCGCATAAGTATACGTCTGACCTTACCTCTATGTACTTATAAGTTAAAGGATCCTATATAACTTATATTATTATTAATCGCAGTAGTCTATTATAGGCTTAAAGATCTGCAGTGCAGCTAGGTAGCTAATAAGAAATACTATAGGGTCCTATAGTATAAGCAGTAACTTCGAATTTCTCCTCACCTTCTGGCCTCGGATCCTGTGGCCTGCTGTATCTCACAATACAGGCTCCTAAAATCAATTCTGACACTTGCATGCGATCTGCTGGCCTTACCTCTATCGAAAACCGATAGCTCTGCAGGGCTGTAACGCCCGTACTTATGGCGGGCAGATAGAACGACCCGATTCAGGGTCTACAGCATAATGTGTTCGCTTTGCATTGCCCTCTGACAAGTTGTACTACCTGTACACTACTAACGCCTAAAACATTAAACTGCAGTGTACCTGCAGTAAAATAGAAGCAGAGATCAAAGATATACTAACTAACTGTATGTCTAATACCTATTTCCTAGGCCTAAAAGGAGACCTCCTCTGCCTTATCGACTAACTTACACAGCACCTATATAGGAAGGCTAATATAGCTGACCTTAAGGCTAATAATATCTGGTATGCGCTATCCTAGACAGCTAAAAACATTACTACAGACATTAAGACCTATATTAATATATTAAGCAGCTGCTTGTATTCCCTATATATACTGATATACTCAGGTCATACCCTAGCAGCAGGGGTACAGAGAAGACAGTGCCTAAGCATATAGCCCTTAAGGTCATAGTATACAGATACTCCCTAACCCCTAAAGTTAAGAACTAAACCCCTAAAGACACTATTAAAGCTATTAACTAATACCTTAGCTATAAGGCTACTATAAGTATATAATACCTCCCTAGCAGTGATATTATGTCTAGATAACCTTAAGCACTGAATATAATAAACTAGTTACTAATATAATATACCTTATAGTAATCTTTAGCAAAGGTACTACACTTATATAGCAAACCTATACTGTCCTTATTAAGGTAGTTCCTTACTAATATACTAAATACCTACACCTCTTTAACCTCTTTACTACCTAGGATAGAGTCTATACTACCTACTGCTATATCTAGTATATATATAATATAGACAAATATAATACTAAGAAACACCTCCTTATTATTATTAACCTTATAAATATAGATAATATAGCTATACTGTGTAAGAACACTTTCTTTAAAGGGGAATGCTTTACTGCTAAACCTTTCTGCTCTAATGTCTATCTGTTATAATAGCTAGTACCTATTATACTAGTAATCTTAGCTATATATATATGTATAGAGTACTATAACTGGATATAGTACTATACCTAGGAAACTATAACTCTAAGAGATATATAACCTAAGGAGGTGATTTGAAATCAACTATACTAGATAATAGACTATATGTCCTTCTACTGACATATATGACTATAAAGACCATAAAATCCCTCTATATAGTATATAACTTAAAAGGAAGTTGATTTCAAATCAAAAATAATATGATAAACTGCTGAACTGGCTGAATAATCAACAGCAACTAACATCTGTATAAGGAAGCATATCCTGCTTGAAAAGGAAGGAATAACTCTCTCCCATATAGATAATAATAACAAGGACAACAATCAACCACTGACTAAGAATATACAATATCATTCTTCTCTTCATTACCTCATTACGTCATTGTTTCCCTGAAAACCTAACACTATCTGACCTGCTGCTTCTAGTCCTACTATTTTAGCTATACTGCCTATACCTATAATTAGCCTTTAATATACAGCTGCTATAGTATAACTACAGCCTTATATAACTAGTCTAAGGATAACTATATTATCTATAACTAACCAGTGCACTGCAGTAACTGTAAAGGCCCCTACCTAACCTAGGCCTAAGAGTGCCCTACTTATTATAAGTAACTTTAGCAGGCCTAGCAGGCCTACCTAGAACAACTAATAACCTTCTACTGTAAGACTAGAGCAGCTATACTACTCTCCTAGCCCCTGATTATCCTTTATACTAACCTATCTACTAGTCTAATATAGACCAGGTTACCTACCTAGTACAGTAGACAGCTCTGGCTCTAGCACTGTATATAGGAAGCGCCCCTATACTGCTAATATAGACTTAAGAGTCTAATACCTTACTAACTTTGCCTTTGCACTGTCCTGAAACCTAAGCTTACTATAATGCTCTTATAGCAGATCTAGTATTACTAATATTAACCTTATAGATATTCCTACCTCTAGCCTGTCCTATAATAAGTCTATATTAGAGCTACAGCAGGCACTTACCTTATCTGCCCTAGTCCTAAAAGCCTCTATGCTATAGCTACTACCCTTACTGCCCTCTGCTAGCTAATAATTAAAGTTCTCTCTTAGAATATATATAACAATAACACTAATACTACAGTGCTTATACTAGGTGCCTGTAATACTTATAATATAATAGCACTCCAGGAACCTCCTATTAAAAGGCATAGCTATATCTTTAGCTATATTATAACTAGTAACTATAACCTAATCTATTATAGTAGACAAGCTGCTCTATATGGCTATAAACACTATGGCCCTATAGTGTAGACAGTATATAGAGGTGTTAACTAGTGCACAGTTATGCTTAACACTGCTGCCTAAGATCTGATTACTATTTACTCTATATACTCTCTAATAGATAGTAAGACCCTATAGATATTACCTCTTAACGAGCTTACTAGGACCTTACTATACCCCTAAAGCGTCTTTATAGGTAACTTTAATATACACTACTTATAGTAGAGCTACAGTAGCTATACATTACCTAAGATAGGTTATCTCCTTGAAGTTATAGTCTATTAGGACCTTGATCTCCTGACCCTACTAGGGGAGGAGATATAGATAGGTTAAGAAAACAATAAGCCCTCTACTATTAACCTTACCTGGAATATATCAGATCTCTGCTGTATATATAAATTACCTCTGATCTACCTCTCTGGCTCTGACTATATCCCTTAGCTTATTACTATCTGAGACAATATAGCAGCTTCTAATAACCTAGGGCTCTAATAGTGCCTAATAAACCCTGACTATATTATAGCTAATACAGCTATACTAATTACAGAACGATTTATACTTTTTCCCCTATAGCTTAACTTATTTGCTAAATCCCTTATTAAGACAGTCTAAAGTATTAGCACTGCTATATATCTATAATGCTTATATTCTAAGACTGCTAGCAGCTGTAGTAGACTTATAAGGTCTAGGAAGCAGTCTATAAGGTCTGCTATATATAGCAGTAGTTCTGCTATACCTATATACTTGGTAACCTAAACCTCCTACAGGAGGCTTACTGCTAATACTGCTAGGCTATCTGGTCTATCCCTGGCCTCCTAGATACTAATATATATACTAAGAAAGCTAATATGCTTATATAGTACTTCTCTTTTGCTATAGCTGTAGACCTTACTGATATATGAGATACTGCCTTTTAATAATATCTTTAAAATTAACTGTTTAGTTATAGCTAAAGAGGTTAAATAGTGTCTCTATAGTATAGGTATATAATATAGAAAGCACTAGGTAATAACTATATTCTAGCAGGCTTCCTACTGGCCTATAGACCTTTACTATTTAAGGCTATTACCTGTATTACCTCTATAATATAAGCCTTAGACTTAAGCACTTCCCCTGCTGTTTCTGTATTATATAGACAGTAGTGATTCTAAAGTCTAGGAAGCCTCTAGAGGTATACTTTAAGGCAGATAGCTAGCAGCCTATTGTCCTCCTTAGTACTGTTAGTAAAGTTATAGAAATAATAGTTAGTTACTGTATTATAGATATAACAGAGATAAAAGGCCTTCTGCCTAAAGGCCAGATAGGTAACTGCCCTTACTGTTCTACTAAATATACTATCTGTTATATCGCTAAGGCTGGCTACCTTACTTATATAGTAGTATAGGCTCTATACCTTACTGCTCTAGCTTAATATTAAAGGTACCCTTAATACAGTTAACTATATCTGCCTCCTTGATATACTATAGATTAAGGGCTACCCCCTGTGGTTTGTTTATTAGGTCTATAGCTTCCTTATAGTATATATAGTATAGCTCTACTTTAAGAGGGAAACATTAAGCCTATTCCCTATTATTACTAGTATCCCCTAAGGCTCCTCCCTTTTGCCTATACTTTTTATCCTCTACTTAGTGTTATTATATAAAGCCCTTGCTCTCCTTATTATATACCTATAGATAATCCTTATTAGGTTTGCTAATAACACTAATCTACTAGCTATCTACTATATATACTCTTACTATATAATATATAAAAGAGGCTTATATATTATGTATATATAGTAGGCCTGTACCTATAGCAAATAGTTTAAGCTAGCTAAATATAAATTCCTTTACTTTAGTAAAGCCTGCACTACACTCCTATAGTATATCTGTATTAAGGACATAATAATAACTCTTACAGACAGTGCCTGTTTTCTTAGTGTCTGGCTCTACTGTAAACTTATATAGTTAATATATATATAAAGGTTAAGCAGAAACTATAGTCCTAAATCTTATCCCTTATACTGACTACAGGCTCTGTCTATAGTAAGAACGTAGTATAGGTACAGGAGCTCTATATGCTTATAGTGTACAGTGCTATTATATATAGCGCTTTAGCCTTCTATTCACCTACTTAACCTAGCAGACCACCTAGGGGCCCTGTATAACGCCTGACTACCTACTAGAACTATAGCCTCTGCTATACAGCCAGTATATATTACACTATACCTATATAGCTCCTTAAAACCAAACTTAGCTTCCCCCCCTAGACCTCTACCTTACTAAGAGAGCCTATGACGTTAACGTCTATACCTATAACACTGGCTTTATGTAGTGTCTCTGCACTATAATCAAGGCAGCCCTATCTTAAGTCTGTAATATATAAGGCCCTATCTATTAGACCCTATCCTGGTATAAGGCATAGGCCTATAATATATCCTCTATAGAGGCAGTCTAAGTTAAATAGGACTATCAGTTCTGTACTACTGCCCCTACCCTAAGCTAGATCCTTAGCGTCCCTGTAATAGAGATAGCACTGCCCTCCTCCTATATTACTATATAGTGTAAGCAGCTCTACTATTACTAGAGCTCCCTCCTAATATAAATCTAAACTAAATATATTAGCTAGATATAAATATTACTGCTATACTGCTATAGCCTTAATATAGAAATAACTGTATATCTTATTCTTAAATACCCTACTATAGCCCCTAGGCCTACCTTTACACTATTAAGGCCACTGCAGAACTGCTATAAGCTTAAGGTAGCTATATAGTGCCCTGCCTTAGCAAAGGCTATTATAATCTAAGTATACTAGTAGAACTACCTGCTAGAATATTATAGTCTGTAAAGTCTTTCTAGACGCTGAACACCCTAAATACCCTTAAGCTGCTATAGAAATGCTATAGGCCTTACCTAACTATATATATCACAGAAGACATAACCTTTATAGGGGAACAGAACAGTATCCATTTCCTACTAAGTGCTAACCTACTACTGCTCTAGTGCTACTGCACTGCTATATTGTCTCTATTATTTCCCCCCCCCCCTTAAAACGTCAAAAAACTATATACTACAATAAAGTATATATCTAGCATAGCCCTATAATGCCTCTATAGGTGCTCCTAAGCCTTACTATATATCCCTGCTCCCCCTCTGTTTACCTATAATAACTGCCTGTAACTCTACTGTAATAACTAGCTGCTGCCCCCTCCCTTACTCTTACAGTACTGCTACTATACTGTTATATCAGATCCTATACACCTCCTTTTAAGCCTCTGTCTCTATAGCCTGCTCCTAATAAGCCTCCTCTACTAGTGCTATAAGCTACTGCACTATATAGTGGATATATGTTATAATAGCTAATACCTATTATACTAGTAATCTTAGCTATATATATATATGTATAGAGTACTATAACTGGATATAGTACTATACCTAGGAAACTATAACTCTAAGAGATATATAACCTAAGGAGGTGATTTGAAATGACGGCGGTTATTCAGACTGGGGCAATTGGCTATCCAGACTGGGGTGCCTGAAAGTCCAGGCACAAAGAACCTGCCAACAGCCGTAGGCACCTGCCAAATCCACCAAAGCTTCGAATCTGACATCCCCCTTTTCGTTCGAAGCCCACCAGAGACCCCCTTAGATGCAGCGTTTCCCAACTTCGTCATAACTGTCACTATGGACCCACCACCTTTTGACGAGGAATTTGATACTGTCGAAGGCCTCTTGGTCTATTCTAATCGCTGGGCGCGCGATAGAGGCTATGCCATTGCAATCAGGCGCCGCACAAACCTCGCTGTTGATAGGACCTACCGCCGGGTTGACCTGTGTTATAACCGTGGCAGCAGCATTGTCCCATCCCAAGCAACAGGATCACGGCTAAATATAACGTCGAGGAGGACTTAATGCCCTTTTTCTATCAAACTCAACTTACGCGATAGTCTATAGGTCCCTATAATCATAGAGGCGGCTTATAATCACAGTCCCTCACTTAACGCTGCGTCTCACCCCCTACACTGCAAGAAAACTTAGACTAACGAGCAGCATAATAAGGTCCGGAATTATTTTAAAACAACCCTAGCCTCTGCTCGTGATATCACGTCTATTATGAGCTCTAAATATCCCCTACAGACATAGGTCTGCGATGATATACGTAATGATATCTCTAAAGCACGCAAAGAGAGCCTTGCTGGCTATACGTTAACTCAAGCCCTGATTCAGGAGCTAGAGGCACGCCAAATCTGCCACTACTATCGTCAAAATCAAGGGCATATCTCAGCTATCTTATGGTCCCTCTCTTGGTGTGAGGAGATGTGGCGTAAGAATCCTGAGGTGATGATCATTAATAATACGTATAAAACTAACTGCTTTAAGCTGCTGTTTCTTAACGTATACAGTGTCTTAAATATTAGCATGACCTTCAACATTGCCTTTAGCCTTATTAGCAAGGAGGACAAAGACGCCTATCTCTGGGCACTTGAGCGCCTTGATGACCTTGCTAGAGACCTTACAATCAAGCGCCTACATGTTCTTATCACTGACTTTGATAGGGCCCTTAAAAACGCTGTAAGGAGAGTCTGGATTAATACCTACCAGCAGATTTATATGTGGCATGTGAATAAGAATATAGAGGGCAAAGTCCAGGATAAGTGGCTCTGGGAGGGTAATAATCCTGAGGAACAACGCTGCTGCTTTGAGGCTTGTAATACACCCCTCTTTAGTGAGCTATCTAGCTCAGCTCCCTTTAGCTTAACTGTTCTAGCAGGCCTTCCAGACTCTTAGGATCAGCTCCCTCATAACCCGAATGGCTTTATAATGCTCTGGAAGGCTGTAGTCTATGCAGATACAGAGGAATCACATCTTAATACCTGGGCATATCTGCTCGAGCAGTTCCCAGAGCAGGAGGCTGTTATTAGCTATATCATATATACGTGGCTCCTATAGTGCCAGCAGTTTGTCTTATGCTGGACCTCTAGGATACATAACTTTGGTATACGTGTCACGTCATGTACAGAGGCAAACCATTGTGAGATCAAGGGCTATCTTAACAACTCTTTAGCTGACCTGAAGCACCTAGTTGAGCAGGTTGAGCTAACGATCAAGAATCGCCAACGAGAATATAAGAAGCAGGAGTCTGATAAGGCATTGTGCTAACTGAATAAGTATCGCACGCGTCACTGGATAGGTGATATACGTATGCGATACAGCAGGCATGCCCTTAAGCTCCTCCTTAGCCAGTACTGCATTGCTGTGGCTGTTACTAAAGAGGAGATGCCTTTTAGACCTTATACAGGGCAATTTAAGCAGCAGTTCGGCATCCCTTGCTCCTACACGATCAAGGAGAAGGAGGAGGCACAGACCCTGTTAAGCTATCTCGACCTACACCCTCACTGGTATCTTGGGCAGGACCTCCACATAGAGGATCGGCTATGGCATATCCTAGAGCCTATTGTGGTTCTTTCAAGCCGCGGCCGGCCTTGGCTCTGTCCTGAAGAGATCCCGGCAGCCCTTATTCCTCAAGGCACTAACCGGCGCCGTCAGGCAGCAGCAGCACGAGCTCGAGAGCCCTCCCAGTAGGAGGCTGAGGTTGAGGAGGCATACGCCTGTGAGCGGCAGCAGGAGGTGGCAGCGCGGTTCGAGCTGGAGCATAAGGGGTCTAGGCGTAGGCGTGGGCGTGGACATAGGCGTGGGCGTAGGAGTAGGCGTGGGCAGCCTCATATAGTGAGGGCTTTAAGTGTAAGGGCTTTGGGTTCGAATATAGGAGGTCGCGGACATAGTCGAGGTACTAGGGGAGGCTTAAGACAGCAAGAAACAGCACAACGCCCATCTCAAGGTACGGCAGGCCGGTCGGGGCTCACAGATGAGGCACTGGCTGCGCTCAAGAGGGATATCAATGCTGATTTGACGCGCTGGGGCTGCGAGGAGGTGGCAGCACTATTAGAGTATTAGAGCTGGAGCCGCGCCCGATCCCGGAGGGATAGTCGGACCGAGATATATGTAGCTAATCAGAGACCTTTATTTGAATAGGTAATAGGCGCCTCAAAGCGCTGGACGTGTGTTTTATGGTTTTGGGCTTAAAAGGCGAAAGATGAGGTTTTTGGGATGTCAGATTCGAAGCTTTGGTGGATTTGGCAGGTGTCTACGGCTGTTGGCAGGTTCTTTGTGCCTGGACTTTCAGGCACCCCAGTCTGGATAGCCAATTGCCCCAGTCTGGATAACCGTCGCCTTTGAAATCAACTATACTAGATAATAGACTATATGTCCTTCTACTGACATATATGACTATAAAGACTATAAAATCCCTCTATATAGTATATAACTTAAGAAGAAGTTGATTTCAAATCAAAAATAACATGATAAGCTGCTGAACTAGCTGAATAATCAACAGTAACCAACATCTATATAAGGAAGCATATCCTGCTTGAAAAGGAAGGAATAACTCTCTCCTATATAGATAAGAAAAAGGATAACAATCAACAACTGACTAAGAATATATAATACCATTCTTCTCTTTATTACCTCATTACGTCATTGTTTCCTAAAAAACCTAACAATATACTATTAATTATCTGCTTTATCTATAGCCAGGTATATATAATTATAGTGGTATTAACAGTAATATTATAGCCTATATCACATCTTAAGCATTAGCTGATAATTAGCTTCTATAGGCTCCTAGGTAGACGCTTTACTGCCTGCTATAGCTATACTATATAAACTATCTAAGCCTGCACCTACTTTTAGCTTCTCTTTCTAATAGCCCTGAGGAATATCCTTAAGCACTTATAAGTTAGCTCCTTTCTCTTCTTATTATAGCTGCTATGCGACCACTAAGGAGACCTATCTCAAAAGTGGTAGCAGTTTTATTAGCCTCCTAAGCCTAAAAGGCTGTAGTTACTGCTATAGCAGTAATACTACTGCAGAACTGCTACTTACTCTGATCAGAGGCGTTATCTTAAGCAGGGCAGTTTAATAAGACTGGCTTCTTTAATATTATAGCACTATAGAGGTATATAAGGCAAGGGGTGCATAGTATTTTATAGGGTAGCCTTATAGTAGTAGCAGCCCGAACCTGACCTATCTTAGTATAATATAATAAGCAGTTAAGGTTACTATAGTTAATAAGCCTATAAATATAACCCTGCTATAGGCTAGCAGTAGCCCTGCTATAGTCACCTTCCCCTCCCTGTCCTGGTTTAAAAGAGCAACCTGTACTGTTGTTCCCCTCTTTAGCACTCTGATATACTTAGTAGGGTACAGGTCTATAGCAAGGGTATTACTACCCCCCTCCTCTCCCTTAGATCACTAGCTTAATATAGTTAAAGTTTAGTCAGGCCTAGATCATAGTTAGGAATACTGATATTAACTGATAGCCTATAGTACTGCTACTCTAGTAATACTATATATATATTAGTATATAACTACAGCCCTGCTATATATATAGAGCAGAAAACTTATCTAAAAACTTCTAGATAAAAATAATACCTAGGGATAAAACAGAAAAATCCCTGTACTATAGTAATACTATATTATTAATATATCTATACCTTCTACTTAAAGCAGTAGGGGTATACCTATTTTAATAATATATACTAGTTAGTAGTTATATATTATAAGCACCTATAAGGTTATATAACCAGGAATATATTAAGACATATAGTCAGGCTAGCTTTCTAAAGCCTAACCTATTACCTGCCCCACAGGCCCCCCTCCAGGGGGCCCTGACCGGCTCAACACAAAGATCAGCTCAACGCAAACACCATACATAACTCCCATTATATAAACAATATTTACTAAAATATTCAATCTTACGAAGTAGAATAAAATGACACTATAGATTCCTTTTTATTCTGAACTTATAAGTATTTTTATATATTTATAGGCCATTTGTAGAATTAAATATGGAATTTTGAAATATTGTAATTGGTGTTAAGGAATCCGCCAGTGTACTAGCGAGTTTGCTATCTTTTTTTGACGTTTTGCGTTGAGCTGACCTTTGTGTTGAGCCGGTCAGGGCCCCCTGGAGGGGGGCCCGTGGGGCGGATAACTTAATATACTATATATAGCTATAGTATTCTGCTGTCCCTACAGTGTAGGCATAGTAGGGGCAGTCTGGCTATAAATAGTATATTGAATTAATAGGTTAGGCTGTAGAAGGCTAGCCTGACTATATATCTTAATATATTCCTGGTTATATAACTTTATAGGTGCTTAGAATATATAACTACTAACTGGTATATGTTATTAAGACAGGTGCACCCCTACTGCTATAAGTAGAAGGTCTGTGATATATTAATATTATAGCATTATTATAGTACAGGGATTTTTCTGTTTCTTCCCTAGGAATCATTTTTATTTAGAAGTTTTAGGTAAGTTTCCTGTTCTATATATATAGCAGGGCTGTAGTTATATGCTAATATATATATAATATTACCAGAATAGCAGTGCTATAGGCCTACAGTTAATATTATTATTCCTAACCATAATCCAGGCCTGACCTATCTTTAATCATGTTGACCTACAATTGTGGGTCAAAAGTTTTTGAACACTTCGTCCCACCTCGACGCGCCATCAATACGTCTGCAACACACCTTAATCTTTAATTCCTTATAATGTCCTCAAAAATACCTGATCTATGCGTTTTTAGCACTAAAATAAGCAGAACCCGATAAAGGAAAGAAAATTTATTACCAGAAGTCTGTACAGCTGTCTGTAGTAGCATAGCAGCTAGTCAAAGTCTAACTGCTATTACATATGCCTTTAAGATCAGCTATAGCACTGTCTATAACACAATTAAACGCTTCTGATAGCATAACAGCTTTAAATCTAGGCCCTGTACAGAGCGACCTAGCTCTCTAAGTACAAAAGAAGAGCGCTATTTCGTTTAAATTACTAGGCGTTTTCCTAAGATCTTATAGAAGGCCCTTATATACTTAGACAGGATTTATATCTCTTTTAGTACTACTAAGTGCATTATATACTATAGGAGGCTTTATAAGTAGTACTTAAAACAGCAGCTAAAGCTTATAGTCTTATATATGTATAAAAAGGGCTAGTGTTTTGCTATTATTAGCTTAAGGGTATATATATAGAGCAGTTAACTTTAGTATATATATTTAAAGAACAGGGGCCTTATTAATTAACTATATCTAGGCCCTATTTTCTAATAAGAGCTCTGTTTAATCAGTACTAAATTTATAATATTAGGTCTTCTGTTATAGCTATAAGGTCTATTACTGTAATCTTATTAATCTAACAGTATAGAGGGATGGTTTAAAGCTGATAATATAGGCAGCTATAAGGCTTAATATCAAAACGCCCTTAGTCTTTATAGAACGTGATATAGACTTTAAGAATAACAGCTTTACTTCTTAATTATATCTCTGGGCTCTAGAAGAAGGGCTAATTCTAGTATATAAGCCAGGAAGACTGTTCTAGCAGGATAATGCACATATTTACCTGGCTAGTCCAGTCTGTGACTGGTTTAAGATATATAGAATTTAGGTGATCAAGTGGCCTGTATGTAGCCCTGATCTCAACCTAATTAAGCATGTATAGAAGGCACTAAAGCAGTAGCTCTATATGCTCTATCCTAACCTTAATAAATTGAAGAACAATAAGACTGATTATGCGATTTTGCAGGCCTGAATTGAAGAGGCATAGGTGTGCGTTAATTAAGCCTATATACAGAGGCTTATAGGTTCGATCCTAAAACGACTACGCGCATGTAAGTGCACAGGTGGTTAGTATACAAATATTGATCTTATGCTTCTAAGCTATCAAATGCACCTAATTATTTGTATTTAGTACTTAATTTTGCCATGTAATTATAGGTTGAAGTTGGTCTATGTGAGTTTGGGTTTGGAGTTGATGATCCAAAATTGTGGGGTGTTCAAAAACTTTTGACCTAATACTGTAGCAATCTGGCAGAGAGGAGGGGGGCAGTAATACCCCTGCTGCAGACCTGTGCCCTACTAAGCATATCAGAGTGTTAAAGAAGGGAAGGACAGTACAGGTTGCTCTTTCGAACCAGGACAGAGAGGGGGAAGGTAACTATAGCAGGGCTGCTGCTAGCCTGCAGTGCAGTTATATTAGCAGGCTCATTGACCATAACGACCTTGGCTGCTCTTTATATCACGCCAAGATAGGTCAGGTTCGGGCTGCTGGTGCTATGGGGCCACCCTGTAAAATACCATGCACCCCTTGCCTTACGCGCCTCCACAGTGCCATAATGTCAAAGACACCGGTCTTTGTCGAATTTCCCTGCTTGGACGTATAAATTATAAATTATAAATAAACGCCAGATGCGACTATTAGGAGGAGTAGGCTTTAATTATTATTATTAAAAGAAAAGCAGCCTAAGCCAGATAATCTAAGAGACACATAGATAGGAAGGAGCTAGTAGGCCTAGTATAAGGTCTATCCATAGGACAGGGTAGCTAAAGAGGAGGGCATGACGCCTAGTAGTTCAAGTAGGTGTTATAGTCTATTAAAAATCTTATAAAACTAGCTGCTCTATCGTACTATAGGCTGATAAGATGGTGGTAACCCGATAATCACGTTATTTATAGGCGTTAAAACGTTAAGAAATGGAAGGTAAAAATATCATAACTTTCTATTCAAGGAGCGATTAGAGGGGCAAGAGGTAGTATTGCTTACAGCAATCTCCGTTTAGCCATAATTAAGGTCCTGGTAAGATATTATGCCAAGACTTAGGTTGCAGAGAAGATACAGAGGCAGAGCTATAACTTCAGTATATGTGTTAGTTTTCTGAGCTTTTGCTGTTCGTGTAAATGCGTGTATCTGTGCTCCGCGTAAATAGGGAGCCCTGTGGCGCCTGGGCAATTATGAGGAACCGTGACGAAACCAGAGATTCGAAGAAAATGTCGGTTTAAGCACTCGGTGTAAGATTCTCTTAAGGGCCCTAATACAACCCTGGCCTTGCTGTGTCGACGACAACCGATTCCTCGCACAGGGACCATTCTGGCCCCCCTCCCCGTCTCTCCCTGTGAGCATGTTGAGACTAATGCTGAGCAAGTGCGCAGTCGTGACTCAGACCGCTGTCATTGTCTGGAATGTCCTCGAATAGTCTATGTCCACATACTTAAAGTCACCGGTTTAATTCCGCCGCGTCGACCTCTTTGAAGTCTCGAGTGGACCCGGCCTTGCCGCCCCGGACTTCAGCATCGAAGCGATGCGTGTAAGGGGGACAGATTATCTCAGAGACACCCGGGTTTCCCTATCCTATTTTACAAAGGTGCCCGCACTCCTTGCAACAGGTGCTCGCGCCAGACAGTTAACACCAGGTTCTGGGATGTGCCGGGTACCCCTCCTTTGTTCCCCGAAAGCTTATCCGATTCGAGTTCCGGACCAGATCAGGCTCTGGCATTGTCTGTAATGTATGTGAGCCGGAGGAGACAGGAACCTTTCCCTTTCCGGACTGCAGCTAACAAGGAGGCTCTATATGCCAGCATGGCTCTTACCCCCGCGCACCCGAGGGTGAGTGTCCTGTTGAGAGCTCCCAAGCCTTTACTAGCAAAGGTCCCTTCCTAGTCACCAGCATCCAGTACAATGCGTCGTCAACATATCACAGATATGTCCTAGGAGAACTGGGCACCTGGTAAGGCACACTGGCGCGAGCGTTTAAAGCTAGGAGCACCACGCTGCCACTACTACTCACTCCTTGCGATATTCTATTGCTTCACTTCCCCGAGTTAGGCTGGGTCCGCGCACTGAACAGCCTGCCCTGACGTCTCCTCTTCCTGCTATGTACATGAGGACTTGGGATGCTGTATTTTTTTATCCGAGGGATATAGCGAGGCCGGAGAGGCAATAGTGATGAGGCATATTGACGTGCAAACGAGGATAGGCTCCAGCAGCGCCAAGACGGTCGACGAATGATGGGAGGTTGGGTTCGAGAAATGGTATGCCCCTGGTTTAGGTGGTAAGAATATCATTGTTGTTACAAAACGATACGGTCCTGCCGGTAGCCCGCTTGTTGTATTACCGAAGGCACACGCCGTTGGGATGCTGCTGAATTAAAAGACTCGACTACCCGGAGTAGAAGACTCCGGAGCGTAATGCCTGCTGAAAGTGGCGTGCGAAATCTGAAATTCCGTGGCAATCGCTCATACTTCTCTTCTCAATGGCCTTCGGTAGCCACTCGGATATCTTCTCAATTCTGTTTTGGTTCTACACAAGAGAGGGTGCTGTCAGTTGTGGTAGTGAAGAGGGGGTAGGAGCTGGGCACGACTGGGCATACAGAAGGGTGAGTGCTCATCCATTCGGGGATCTCAATGGTGTCTCCAGCCTTGACGGCTCTTTCCATTCTCCGCCAAAAGTGGATAGCTTCGCGTGGGTCATAACAAGCCTCTGCCATGAGCATGAGTCCAATGTAGTCTGCCTCGCTTTCCATCTTGCGGCTCATGGGCCTTCCGAAGAGGGTATCAAGCAGCCACCCCCCCAGAGCCTGCAAGGCAAAGAAAGCACCCGGGACGGGGGCTGTCATGAGGATGAGGCCGTACAGGAGCATATTGGGTCCAATAGTACCCGACATGCGTTCGCCGTGGTGCTGGGCGAGGTTATGTGCGACCTCATGGCCGAGAACTACTGCAAGGCCGTCTTCGCTACCAGTGATGCGCAGGATCCCGCTGTAGACGAAGACCTTACCACCAGGAAGGATGAAAGCATTGGCGTTGTCTAGGCTGTCGTTAGCCATATACGGGTATAAGGTCAAGTAGACCATGTAGATCTGGGGGATATGGCGCACGTGGATCATCGATGACATGAATCTCCCACTCATATTGCCCGAGGCCACTGATGGGTATAAGCCGGGACATTACCCGCTTGACCATAACCGTCCTAATACCCTATCAATAACGACCCTTGAACTGGAAGGGTCCTCATACCTAAGGTCATATTCCGGAAGGATGCGCAACCCCTGCCTCTCAGTTTCATAGATGACTCTCTTCACCTGCTGATTGCTCAGCGAGGAGTCTCCATCACCGTAGCAATTGAATCTTCTCCGGCCGCTAACAGGTACAGTCTCTAGATGGTAAAAGTAGAACATGGCGGCTGCCACGGCGCACCCTCCGAAGAAAACATGCGTACGGGGGCTCCGGATAACCCGGCCGGCTTGGGTCGCCGTTAACAGAGGCCTCGCATTGCGAAGGTGGTGCTGCCAGTCTTGGTCATAACGGTGCCTACTGAGCTGCCGCGATGTTTGGTGAAATATCCGGCGCCCCCGTGCTGGTCTTAACGGTAACACGTCACGAATTGCACGGGAGCAACGGGTCAGACCCGAACCCGGGATAAGCCGTTTGAGACTAGAGGCCATTGCTCGGAGGTCGCTAATGGCATCGAAGCACCGGCTTTTGTGCTAGGAAATGGCTTGCGCGCTCAGGGGTGATGAGTCATGCATACGAGGTTCCAGGACGCTCTCAAATGGGAGGATGAGATTTATTTTGAGGTGAGATTTAGGTCTTATTTTGAGGCAATCCTACTATGGGAAAATTGGCACCGGGTGCAGTCTTCGTCATCATACATGCCTCTGACATTCAGCCCTATGGCGCTTGGCGAAAACACTGGACTAGCACCTCCCCAACGTCCTAGGAATCAATGGGCATGTTACCCGTCTCTATGTAATAGCTAGGTCTCAAGAAGGGGGATTTGCTGAGTAGCGCAGTGAATCCCTCCTCCTAGAAACGGCAGCTCGGCGACGTACACACCAACAGCTCGTCGCGACGGGCCAAAAACTTCGCGAAGGGTCGCCATGGCTGACGCATCGGCCTTCTTGTCCCCGAACTGAGGGACAATTATACCTCCGTTGACCAGGAGGTAGTTGACATAACTCATCACAGGCGAACCATCGGATTCGGCGCCTGCGATAGCTTCCTCTCCCAGGCCAAGCACGTCAGGATCCGGCTCCTGGACGTCGATCATCTCTAGAGATCGCCCGTCAGCATCAACCGTGCATGAAAGAATCTCGCGCGTTTCCTCATATACGCGAACCCAGACGGAATCAGGGGGCCTTGTCGGGCGGCTTAGGAGCACCACCCCGGGCCGCGCGAATCGGGCTAGGGCGTCAATGTGGTAATCAGTCGTGTCGACGCCCTTGACCCCAGGGACCCAGATGATCTTTGAGACGCCCAAACAGCGTTTAAGCTCGTTCTCTATATCCTTGCGCGACTTCCCCGGATTCCTATTCTTGTTAATAATCGAACTTTCTGTTGCCAACAGTGTTCCTTCCCCGTCGACTTCCAGCGCCCCCCCTTCAGTGACAATGAATGCCTGGATGCGTTCGATACTGGTGCTTTGAAGGAACGACCGCGCCAAGTCTAGACAGCCCGGGGCCGGATGTCGATTTCCCCACCCATTGAAGTTGAAGTCAACACCATGGAGCAGAGAGTGAGCCTCCGCCGCCTTTACACCTGGATTGACGGAGCCTTCTCCAATCACGAAAGTCGGTGCGATGTCTCTCATCCAGAGATCCAGCCCATCGGCGGCGACGGAGTGAAATTGGATCTGGTGCTTGCTACCAGTGCGGGCCCTTGCGAACCTCTGGCGGGCCTCAGCGACTCGATCGTTGTCGACGATGAGGGTCACAGGCTCAAAGCGAGTCACAGCCTCAGCGATTGAAGATACGTCGTTCGTGGCAGCCTTCAAATTCTTAGCAGTCGGATACGCCTTGCTGGAACGGCTTGGCCATGCCAGGATTGTGCGGGCATGGCAACCCCATTCGGCAGGCATGTGAAAGCGGGACATTCTCATAGCGACAGATCGACTCGCTATGGTTCTACGAAATCGGTTTCAATGCTACTGGCATGTGGATGATCTCGACTCCGTCTCTTTCTTGTAGGACAACAAATCATAGCGGCATCCGACGCATCCGAGTAGGCAGGTGTGGCTGGTTACATTGTCTCCTTGGCCCTCTGTTGGCGATAACGTTGCTATTCATGGCTTAGCGCCTCGCTGTGTTCCTGGTACGTATGGGGGTTGTCTGGGCGGGGCGGTGAAGAGCGACCTGAAAACCCACCCCTCCATCTCCAGCAACACCGCTCGTCCCCAACTCCCCAGCCCGCTGACTTTTCTCCCCAATTACAAACAATTGCGCCGAAGGGGGCTTGGAATACAGATGCCCGGGAATCTAAGCCCGGATATTTGTCGACTACGTTTTCCGGCATGTGGCCCCCCGGCTCTCTTCTCCATGAAGGGACTTGCTAACATCCGACTGTAGCCGGCGGGGTTGACGGGACGCGGAGCTTCGCTCGTCCCGAGTCCCAGCTATGGCGAACCGTGCCGCCCGAGGCTCCTCCAGAGCCACTTCGGTGCCTCTCTTCCAGGCCGTCCCCATCAGCGTTATGCCCACCAAGAGAAGACGAAGGCGAATGGGTCCATAGACCGGGTAAGCCACTGCGACCTCCCCGGCCAATCTTTCGCCATGTTCTCTGACAAAACCCCAAGGATTTGATCGTTTCCGTGCTGGAATCCGCGAATAAGAGGGATGCTAGGAGCTACTTCAAAAAATATGTCGGCCACCTCGATGCGGGGAGAGCGAAGCATAGCCCGAGGCTTGATCTTCCCGGGACTATCAAAAACCGGGCCCTCTTCGTCCAGGGCAATGAGCAGGTTGACATCGACACAACTCCCTCGGAAGCCTTGCACGTGGCGCTGGTGAAACTCTGTCTCCCACAAACAATCGACGACTCTACCATGGAGGGTGTTGCAAAGACCTTGTCACAGCTTCGCATGCTAGGTCTCCTCAGCGTCGTAGTCATAGACTGCGGTATTGGCTCCCGCACTGCCTTATGCTCCGAGCAGGCGAACCGACTTGCTTTCCTCCTCGACGCTTTCGATAGCCGAAGCGCGACCGTAATCCAGAACACGTTGCTCGTCGACACAAACCGTGCTCGTCCTTCCGCAACTGGATCACCTGGTTTGGATACGACTTACATTTGCCGAGCACTGGATGCGGGAAAAATACCAATAATAAACGACCACTCATACACAGGAGGCACCTACAACCAGAGGGAGCCTCCAGAGAGTGTAATGGTGGCTTTGACGAGATCGTTGGGCACGGGCGGATGCGCTCATGCTGAGACGGCTTCTGAGCCACCAGCAACAATAGAATCCGTTATTGTGCTCGATCCGGCTGGCGGTATACCCATGGGCAGCGACTCGGGCATTACGCATCGCTTCGTAAACTTGGAGCAGGAATTTGATACTATTGTTTCGTCGTTATCGGAACAGCAGTCACGTCCTACTACGTCGGGTGACGGCATCTCTCCGGAGATATCTGGATCCCATACTCAGAATCTTCTTATGGTCAGAGACATCCTGTCCATTCTTCCGCCAACTACGTCGGCGCTCATTACTTCGCCGTATTTGGCTTCAACTATTTCCCGGCCGGAGGCTGTCACCCAGCAGCCTGCTTGGCAAGAGCGTCAATATGCAGGCTTTGCCACCGTTAGGACGCGACCTACCAAAAACCCACTGATACACAATCTTCTTACGGATAAACCAGTGTACTCACCTTCCTTGCCGGTAGATAAAATATCCCGGCGGGACCCGAACGGTAGACACACCCCGAATACCGAGATGGCCACGCTTCTCAAGCGAGGTATGCCGGTTACAATCCTTGGTGGCACTGGGTCACGGCCATGGAGTCCCCCAGAGCCGGGAACGCGACGCCTGCGGTTGACAGACCGGGAAGTAGATCTTCAACGCCTGGTATACCTCATCGAGGACTCCTTCGGACGAAAGCTTGATGTAGAGGATTACCTTCGACGTGTCGATGATAAAATTGCAGGTATAATTGTGGCTGGGGAGTATGAGGGCGGCGCCATTCTTACATGGGAGAGGCCACATGGGCTCTCTGAGGAGGAGGCGTACAAGACCGGCAGGTTTGTGCCATACCTCGATAAGTTCGCCGTACTCAAGAGCCGCCAAGGAAGCGGTGGGGTGGCCGACATTGTTTTCAACGCCATGGTGCAGGATTGTCTGCCTCATGGGGTCTGCTGGCGAAGCAGAAAAAACAATCCTGTAAACAAGTGGTACTTCGAGAGATCAATAGGCGGCACCAAGAAGTTGGAAGGTACACAGTGGGCCATGTTCTGGACAACACGTGGGCTACAGCTTCAGAGCCAGGAGGTGATGGACTATGAGGATGTTTGTAGACAGACGCAACCATCCTGGGTAAAACACGACGAGTAGCATAAACTTCGGCGTTTCGTTCTGACAAAGCGAGCGAAGCAATGACAGGCGCAGAAGCCAAGTTCATTGCCGGCCTACACTTGTGCTATATAACCGACCCCGTTGAATAAACATTGGTTACAGAAACCCTACCCTAGATACCTTTAGGGTTGCTGACAATTCCCCTGGCCCCAGGGATTTCGAGTGTAGGATGAGTACGAATCGGCCTCGTAACAAACCCCAAGGTTCAACATACAAACTAGCTACCGGGCTCTACCAGTGATCGTTGAACCACCTAAGCCATAGCTTACGAGTCGTTGTCCCGGTTCTGGCGGTAACTTGCCTTTCATTGCCAAAAGATTAGATAAATATACCCAGAAGCACCAGATATGGGAAGCGGAGGCCCGTGAGCGAGAGTCTTACCTCTTGTTCAGTTTGTAGACCGTCGATGATGGGGGCAAGTTCACTCATAATTTCGTAAGCCCTCTTGTGATACTCAGCCTGAGCGGCGACAAGTTCGGCAAGGTTTCTCAGGGGCTCCGGGGTATCGAGTACCTTAAACATCACCAAATGGTCAGCTCGGGACAAGGTCGGGAAGAAATCCCATGGGTGTCAAATAGTCCGGGGTAAAGCCGGCGGAACCTACATTCTTCATGACCCCGACCGCCTCCTCGGTCTGAGTGACGAATTCATCCTCGGCCTTCTCTATCTCCTCTTGGGCTTCCGCGTCCAGCTCGTGCTCACGAGGCTGCTCGCCCCGGGGCGAGCCAGCGCCGTGGAGCTTCCAGGTAGTCCCATTAACCCGGGCCTTCGTAGTGTCGAGACTCAGTCTGGATTTCTCGACGTTCTTACGCGCTCGAGTCGCGAACATGAGGTTGGTGTTCAGGGTCGTGTTCCACCCGGCCAAGAAACGACTCTCGATCTGGGAGTCTTGGGCTAGTCGAGCCTCCCCGACACGTTCCATGGAAAGCGCATACTTCTCGAGTGCTGTCGCGAGTGGATCCTCTCCCGCACCGGCGTGGTTCTGGTGGAGCACCTGGCTGCTGGCGAGCGAAGCTCGCGCAATGGCATGACTGAATGTCTTCGGTTGTGGTTTGGCAGTCGGGGGCGCAACAAGAGCGGCTTGGGCCTCGGCGGGACTCGTCGCTGTCGACAACAATGTAACCTTCTCCGACACGGTGCGGCCGAGGTCCTGGAATGTCTCCTTGATGTTCGGGGGGTAGTCGTAGGCTTCGTTGGAGTAGTGAGAACTGTGGGCAGCCGAGGGCTCGTCAGGGCCAAGACACATTGATACTCCCACTGGCCAACTTACGTTACAGTAAGCATCTTCTGGTGAGCCTGTTTTAGCGCATCCACGCGTTTCTCCAGGTCGATATAGTCAGGGGGCAGCTGGGTCTGCGGAGGTCGAGTACATAGTCAGCATTCAAGCAGCGTTTCCCAGAGTGAGGACATGGTTTTGCTCGATATACCTTGTCATCGACCTGGCCCAGCTGCTCCTTCGTGTATTGAAGGGTCCTGGAGGCAAACGGCGAAATCTGCGCCCCAAAGGACCTGTGTATGAATGACTATTAGAGACAGAGACGCAAGCGCAAAGGGGAGGAAACAAGCGTACGCGATCCCTTTTCCGAAGTCTTTGAAATCCATGGCCGCCGGTCAGAGGCGAAGACTGGCCAGAAAATACGGTGTTCACTGGTCTGTCAGTGATAGGGAGATGGGGATTGCGAAAACGAAGTGTTGGAAAATCAATATCTCGATGATCATCCACCTGGTATATGAAGCGACTCTCCTGGCCAAGGGTAGACAGTATGAGAACTGTGTTTCACGCGTCATGTGGTACTCCTTCACAGTTCCTGCAGTCACGCCGAAGTCCCTGACAATAGCTTGCGCACGCACCACCACGTCCTTGTATCCTTGTCTGTTGGCGTGGCTCCACATTTATTTTATTTCACGTGATACAATTAGTCATTGTGTCATTATGTCATCCCACTTCATCCATCGCCCTCAACTGACCTATTGCCATTGCAGCACACTGAAGGAGAAGGAATTGTTCGAGGTACTTCTGGCTCAATTGGTACGCGCCGAAGCGAACAGACAACACCATGCGACCCTCCCTCCGTCTTTTAGCTCGCTATCTCAAGCCGGGGACCCCGACGGGCCTGACGGGTCTACAGACCCATCCCGCCCCCCGGTCGGCTCTCCTCTCGCTGTACCGAACCACACTGGACAAGCTCGGAAACCTCCCGGAGTCTTCGCTCTATCGCCAGTCCACAGAGGCGCTAACCAAGCAACGTCTTTCTTTCGTCGAACGCGCTGTGCCACCGGGTTACGACGAATGGGAAGCGAAGGCGCGCAAGATTCTGGCCGATAACCCCGACAAATTCGCGCTTGCTGGCGACGAGCTTTCCAGCCCGGGTATGCGAACCGTTCATATCGACGGCAAGACTTACTTGACCCCTGAGGAGCGTCCTCAACGCGATGTTAGGACTGAGGAGTGGGATGGCGAAGGGGATCAAGGGGCTGTGCCGGAGGGACAGAGGTTGAGTGCGGAGAAGGAGGATATGATCCGGGCTGAGCAGGCAAAGGCTCAGGAGAAGACCCCAGTGGCTGGCCTAGAAAACGAGCCAAACCTGACGGCTGATCAGTGAGTTCCAAACCGACCCTTGAATTTCTCCGCGATAACTAACCACGACTCAGGATCGCGCAACTTGAGAACTCAATTGGGGCTGGCCTAATCGAGGAAGTAATCCAGGTTGCTGAAGGTGAGCTGAAGCTCGTCGGCATCATGCACCAAGCACGAAGGTAAGAAAGCCTATGTCACTTGATTTTTATACCCTTTAACCCACCGGTTTTGCTTTCCAACGACGTCCCACGGGTGCACTTAATTCCGTGATATCCTTAGTACCAGAGCTGTGAGGCTAACAGAATTTAATCAGCTGGGAGCCGCTGGAGGAGAAGCCAAGTGAGGGTCAGTGGACTTATTTCGATAGAAATGCATAGGCAACTTCCTAGTCCGATGCCTCAGGAGATAGATTGGGAATGTGTACACTATCTGACATGACATGAACTTCATTCTTATCGCCTGCCGCTTACGGCAAACCTGCTTCTTCGAGAGTCTTACGTCTCGATACAAGACAGGTGTAAAGCTTGGTGCCATGATTTCCGATTGAACGACTTCTCGTATGGATATTCATATAGGAGTATACATTATACCTTTTACTTGCATATCGTTACTGGCCCGATAGACACCGATAATATGCTGCGCATGGGTGAGCTCTCGAATGACCCAACTGAGCTCATGAGCTATTAGTACTAACTCATACCAAACATTTTTAACATCTCAGCCTCTAATGAGTCGATTCAGCGGGACGGCTGGCCCGTCTCATTCCCTGCCTTCAGCTCATGGCATCAAGAGAAAGCGGCAGCTCTCACATTTACCGGGTGACTCGATCAACCCTCTGAGCCATCCGCCCGCAGTCCTGAAGCAGTTTCATCTCGCTGGCTTTCCAAACACCGAGCCAACCCCGTCTGATTCGATCGCCGATTTCCCTCACCGCCCTTGGAAGGACGTAGGGCCAACTACCCCCGCGGCGGACGCCAAGTCCGGTTCGTCTTCGGGGAACAGAGACGCATTCTTCCTGCCAGCGGCCTCCCTGGCTGAGAAAAGCAGTAATGGGAGAGCCAAATTGCTCTCCTCCCTCCAGGAATGTGTGCAGGTTTGCCTAGAGCGAGGCGATGTTCACCGAGCAAGGAAGGCCATGGCTGGGCTAGCCTATGCCGCGAACAACACTCCACGTGTGCGCAGTAGCACTTATCCGTGGAGTCTGCGGGCCGAGTTCATACTGAACGAGGACGAACAAAAGCCCAAATCGAGCCGGCAATTGGAGGACGAAGACGAAAAGACGCAGCGAGAGCCTTGGGGTTCTGGAAAGGCCATGTCCAAATTAAGGGAATACCTTTCATCACTAATCGCGGAGCAGTCCAAAGGCGTATCCAATCCTGTTTCTGCTCCACTGTTGAACCTATGGTGGGCTCTGTTAAGCTCCGAGCTATACGGCGCGTACTCAGCCGCGGGCTATACGAAGTGCAGAGATGGGAAGACTACAGACGACGAGCGCGATCTTGGCTCTCCCAGCGTCTCCGAACGAGGCGCAAACTCAAGTCCGCGTTCGGAGGCTGGTCACTTGAGTGACAATGGACACCGCAACGTCGACATTGAGGAGGACAATGGCCGTGAAACGGCCCTTGATACGGTAGAGACGACAGTTCGGCATCTTGGGAGACTGGTGCATTCGAAGCCTTACAAGACTGATCAAGAGATCCTCGAGTTATATGCGGCGGCTCTTTTGTTTCTCGCCGACCTAAAAATCCCGCCTCGACATGACCTGCAGTCAGAGCGATCTGGTGTATACCAGGAGAGAGATGCTCTAAGGAAACAGGCCAAAGGTATTCTTAATGACATCATCCGCCTGGGTGGTCAGATAGACCACAGATTGCAGGGTATTCTAGGTGCCCATTTCGGCAGGTGAGGTTATTGGGGAATGTTGTGGGTTATGGGGTGCGTTCGATCCGGTCGGTTGGGTTCCAAGCACAACGGTCGGGTCCTCCCTCGCGGTCCACACCTTCTCTCAATATGGGGTTCGACCTAATCAGCAGTCGTTTGAAGAAGGCAATTACTGTGGACGACATTACCAGCCGCACGTTCCTTCGGCGGACGCTGCCGGAGGTCTGTTCTCTGGCAGGCGAGTGGTGCTGGGATTTTCCGGCGCGATAGTAGATAGGATAAGGGGAATGCAAACACGGGCACCTATGTGTATTACTCCGAGTAGCCGTCCATATCTTGCTGCGCAGCAATGACACCCGGGGATCCCGACGTCTATTCCGGGCCGAGACTGCAGCAAGTTAATTCCAACCCATCCAGGATAGGGCGCCGGGCTTATTCGTGTCCGCAGTAGCAGCGATGTCGTTGAGGCGGTGGGTAAAGTGGCCGACGGCAGATGTTGCAGAGGGGAAAGGCAGGGTCATGTCTCCTAGGTCCGGGAAAGCAAAGCAATGAGCGTTTTCTGTCAACATTTATACCTCTACCTGCGCACGGTAGCAGTCTAAATGCCCACGGGAGCACAATCGAGCGCCTCACTCGCATCGCAGACTCTGTCCTTATTATCACAAAGGCCCTATTTCCTAGCCCACCTTTGCAGCATAAGTGCAACATTGGAGCTTCCGACAACGACGCACCATTCCCCTCCCGGGCTCCAACCTACTTGACGGCCGACAAAATTCGAAGTGCCGAATGCTTCTACTCTATGGGCCTTCAATGGTTGTCGTGCAGAGTCAACGTCGTATTTCGATTCCCACTGAGAAACCGTTTCCCTCGTGTAGCCTTTCAACGGTCCCTCCGCATGATCTTTCACCCCAACTCCCACGTCCGAACTCGCCACGTCGGTACTTGCCCGTGCATCTCTGGAAGCCGTCCCCTTGCCCGACTGTTCACCACCTTTGCGTGGGTGGGCCACCTGCAGCCACGATGGCCGCGCAGGGACCGGCTGGCCAGTCTGTTGTGCATCCGTCGCCGCGCGTACGAAATCACGGAACCCGCGAAGGCGTTTAAAGTCCCAAAAGAATACCTTGCCGTTAGCATTGCAAAACGCTAGAACTGGATTTTGACCTGGGGCGTGATGAAGCCGGAAGCGCATGAAGAACTGGGGACCGCATCCGGGAGTGTCTAATTCCATGATCCGGGCGTAGAGAACCGGTCCAGCGGGTGTCATTGCAGGGCTGAAGGCCGAACGGGTTAAACGACTGGGGTCGTACGGGGTCGGCGCGGCGGACTGTGGCGGGGGTGGGTCGTCAGATGAGAACCCTTCGATGCTCCATAGCACGATGACTTCGTTGTGGCACGCTCTGGAGAGTATACAGTCGCCATAGAACGCAACACTGACGTCCCATAACGCCCGACACTTAGCCACTACCTCTCGCAATCAGACGGGGAGAGAACTGACTACTCACCAGTCAACGAGAGTGTTATGAATTTCAGATGTTGCGAAGTGTGGGTAGTGTAGCTCGTATGGTCGTAAGAGTGGCTCTTTCGGTATGTCGGGGATAGTCCACTATGCGGTACCCTTAGTCAAAGGCAGGGCGCTTATTAGGGGACACACATTGGAGGACGCTCACCATATTTATAGTCCCATCGTGGCCGGCCGACAGCAAGTACCGGCCCGTGTCATGGAAGGCCTGGTACGCTTGTAAGTACGACCAGCGGAAACTCGGATGGGGCCTGGTCCATTCTCACATACCACGCTCAGAAGTGCTGCCCTGTGGCTCTCCCCGCCGAGGAGGCAGAGGCAGGGCTGTTTCGCATGGACGGGGTTCAAGTCCCATATCCTCACTGTCGTA
The DNA here is from genome assembly GCA_030271035.1 of Microascus cirrosus. Lineage (NCBI taxonomy): Eukaryota > Fungi > Ascomycota > Sordariomycetes > Microascales > Microascaceae > Microascus > Microascus cirrosus. The sequence continues at coordinate 4,935 of JAMBUN010000262.1, read as the reverse complement.
TCATCTGAAGCCGAGGCGATGATCGAAGGGTCACTTGGCGACGTGGCCAGGTCATTGATCTCCTATTTGACGTTTAGCTAATTGGCAAGTGGGCGAGGTGGCTAGGGGTAAAACGCACCCCTCCGTGGCCGACGAGGCACTAATTTCGATCGTCAGCAACACGATCAGCTTGCGTCAACAGCGGCGGGAGAGGCGCAGGGCCTCGAGAAAATGGATTAACCCACCGCAGCCAGCTCTCCATTGACTACATCGTAAACTTTGATTTTTGCATCTTGCCCGGCCACGCAGATTAGTGGCCGCCCAGTCTTGGGATCTTTAGACCAAGTGCAACAGCAGTTTTCAGCCGCATCCTTCGCCCAAGTCAGCACGATGCATGGCAGCAGAATGAGTGAGGGGAATCTCACATCCGTATCCCTTATGATGGTGATGATTTCGCAAGGATTTGGCTCATCCTTGTTGCACGAGAGCTTGCATATAACGACCTGCAAATTTGGTGAGCTTTAGCCTCCCTCGGCCCAGCGCTGGAAGGCTCACTTGTTTCTTGCTGACGGCGGCAAAGACGGGATCATTGTTGAGTGGCTGATCCGGGCAGAATTTGATATCGAAGAACTCTGCCACCGGGTCAGCAGCTGAGCCGGAGCCATGCTTGAGACGAGAGGAAAGCCATTACCGGGTACAGAGGCCTCCTGAGCTCCCAGGTACCTTGTGTCCGACTACCAGCCCAACCGCGTTAGCTTTGGCCTTATCGCCGCTCTCTTTTGGAAAGGCGCTAACCTCAAGGCCAAATGACATCCGCAGTTTGGGTAGATCGAAGGCTTCCAGGTCTGACGAGACCATGCCATTAGTCCTTGCTGGAGCCATGAGTTGAGAGACCGCGGCGTCAAGGCCGCTAGAGTGCGTCAGGATCGGGATGTGACGGGAGATGAGCTGGCCCGAACCAAGGCGGATGAGCGAGTCGTGGGTTGGTGGTGAGACGGGACCAGCGTTAACAGTCGAGCGTTGCGGCGAGACGCTCGACTTTCTAACCCAGTAACGGGGACGTATGGGCCTATAAATTACGCCCTGGACACCCTGTAAAACCTAGAATTCCGCCCCAAAACTTTCCAGCGGGACCTGGAACGACAATGGTTCATGACAGCTCGATATGCAGAGCACACCGAACTTCGCAGGAAGTAGAGATATGGTGGATCCAGCACTCCGTAGGGTACCTGAGGAGCGCCCCCCAAAAAGCCACTCCGCACTGTACTTGTGGCGTGTTGCAGTGATATAAGTCAATTTACCTGGCCCATGGCGGAGTACCTGGTACAGCGGCTCTTCAGCGGCACGGCCGAAAAGTGGGGCCGCATTGCTTGTTCAACACTCCGATCTTGTTCGTTAACTCGCCTCTCCCAGATTATTCCCACCCATATCGGTACTTTGCGGCGGCACGGCTCACCTCCCCCCCAATAGAAAGTTCCAGGGCTTTGCGTTTCACAGACCTTTCGGGTAGAGTGGCCCTAGGGACGACGCGAATGAGAATCTGTCGAAGCCCGGCTTTCTCGTTCCCGCGTCTCCGTCCCCTACTCCGTACTGGGCCCGGGGCCAACCACCCACGCCCCTCAGCCTCCGCGCTGCATTGCAGAGCGACAGTACCATTGGCGCCTTGAACGTGAAGCGAGATCGGGCGGGTGCTCGCCCTGCGCGTCACTACTGGCTGGCTCGAGCTGAACGCTGGGCTACCGTTGGTAAATACGTATTTAGAATGGGTCTGCTTTCTAGTTGGATAGGCTGTTCCACCGCTGCAAAATTACGGGCAGTTCGATAGTTTCCGCCGTCCCTAGGCTGGTAGTGACAGCAACGATACCAACAGCCCCCGCGTCACAGCATCATGGCGGGGCGACTAGCTCCACAGGCCGCGGAATGGCATGCTCAGCCGAAAATGGAATCCTGAGGCTCGCACATGCAGACGCAGATACAGACGCAGAATGCCTGGCTCCCGCTGTATCAGCACGGTCACCACAACTTGATTGGCGCTTGCGGGAGGAACTGTACGACCTCGCGAACGATCCTGCAAGCCTGGACTGGTCATGCACATTTGGTGAGACGTCGAACGGGTCCTGCGGACTGCCGCGACCGCCGTCTCGTCTAACCCCTGGCCCCTCCTTTCTCGTTATCCGCCTTCACTACGTGTATCACGTGTTATAACAAGTGTGCTGGACACTTTCGTATCCTTTGAACGACGACCGGATCTGTGTCATACTTTAGCCTGCCAACTGGCCCATCCCCGCACACTCTCTCAAGGTCGTAAAAGTTCCACCGCCGGCCAAGCACTTAGTGACCGGTGCTGCCGTTGTTCACCCCGCCCAGCTTTCAGACTCTCAGCAGCGTTTAGTTCTCTCAAGACAAGAATCATTACTCGCGACTTCCAGGACGTCTTGCTCCTGGCATCCAGGGATATTTTGAACCCCCGTTCCTAATCTCACAGGGGCTTGGCCGTCGCGCCTTGGTCCTACCGTCGGCGAAGAATGTTCAGATCACGGCTGTCCCGTCAGTCCGAAGGCGCCCTATACCCTCAAGCCAAGGTGGAAGCAGAGAAGACATCAGCTCAGAGAAACTCCCTGTCCTCATCAATGGACCAAACATTTATGACTATTCACAGTAAGTATGCATTTCCCTCGCCAATACAATGTGGTTGCGTGGTAGGCGGCCGTGATAGCAAGCCCGTCCTCGCCAACACTATCCGACCCCCTCTTCTCCTATCCTTTTCTTTATCAGCAGGTCATTTAACCCGGTCGGGAGTCTCGGCCTGTTCCATCGATGGAAGCATTTGGAACTCATTCGCTCTTACAGACCTCTTACCTGAAGGGAACATCCTCTTCGTATCCGAGTCCGTAATCGATATTCTTGGATACTGTCCTTCCGAAGTGCAGGGGAGGTCATGCTTCGACTACTTTCACCCACAAGAGATTCCCTTCGCTCGCTCAGTCCACAGCCGTGGAATACTCCTGGACAAGGCTGCGGTCCTCCACTATTGTCGGATCCGAGCACGCAATGGGCAGTGGATAAGTTGCGAGTGTTGTTTTACGGTGGTCCATGATGTGTTGGTGGCGTGTACAAGTATCTATCGGCGAGGGGCGCGCAGCGTGAGTACGTAAAAGCCACACGAGAAAGCAGGATTAAGACCTGAGCTTTACTGAGATCACTGTGGTACGAGAAAAGGTGTGGCTGACCGAGATAGGACGAGCCATGGAGGCTCCTCAGATACGTCGCATATTCTCATGCTCGCCTAGAGATCCTAGGTACCACATGCTCGAGCACCTCTCTCCCAAATTCAGAATGCCGCCAATGGAAAGAGAACCTCGAGCCGCCCTCATCCTGAACCGTTTTACTCGAACCCTGACAGTCATGTTTGCGACAAACGCTGTGTCGTCGATACTCGGAGTGCGGCCTGACCAAATTAAAAACAAGAGCTTCTACGAATGCATCCAAGAAAACTGCCTCGGCAATGCCCTAGAATGCTTAGAGAGTGCCAAGGCCAATGACTCCATAGCATATTTACGCTTCTGGTATCGGGACCCGAGGAGGGAAGAGGACCTTGAGATGAGCGAGGACGACGGTATAGATGAAGATGAAGGCGACTATTTGCTCGGAGCTGACGCAAAAAGCCCCCTGGATGCATCCATGGGCGTTGATTCTAGCTCGCCCGCTGACATCCGCTCAAATGGCCCACAAGGAGATCGTATCTCGGAGCATGCTGTGACCGAACAGTCTGGACATCAAGGGAGACAGCAGCCACTCGAGCTGGAAGCTGTGGTGTCGTGCACTTCTGATGGGTTAGTTGTTGTTCTACGCAAAGCTCGCCCTCCCATCCCCGCCGACCACCCTCCCCTGTTGCCTTTTGATTTCGAGGACGGGCTCTTTGCTGCACCTTGGGGCCAACAATCGATAACACCCAGCTTCCCGCCGGAATCTCTGCACAACTTCCAGCCTCCACTCCTCCCCCAGTTCATGCCACTTAGAGAAAATGTGAAGGCTGCTGGAGGACCACCGCTGGATCAGCTAATGCGTTCCATCAGGGACGTGGCTGTTTTCGCATGGGGTGTTACGGGGATCAACGGGGACGTGGCTGCATACGGGAGAGGCTTCCCCGCGGGCGAGACTCGACTTCCAAGTGATCGCCACGACTCCGGTGCCCGGTCCCCAACCAGGGCCCATGATTCGTGGAGCAGCGGGTCAATTACAAAGGAGGTCGAACCGCAGGGGACTGTTGATGTTGGCGCAGGATTAGACGATCCTTTTTGCAGGCCAGCAGCGTCTGGTCCAGACCTCAGAGGGTCTCACGACAGGGCCCGGGACCGACTTTCATTGCTACCTACTCAACCGCGACGGCACCCTCACGCTCGCCTAAACTCCCCAATGGCAAGAGAGCAGGGTGGTTGCTATCCGTCATCATGGACCGAGTTCATGGATGCCGATTGTGGACGGCCAGATCGGAGACTCTCGTATGGCGTCACTGCTAGCCGACGAGACCCCACCGAGGGTTGCAAAAAGAGCCATTATGGGTGGCCTTAAGTCGGGGAAACCACGATTATAGAGGCGTCTGTAGTCAATCTTGCCGGAGAAGGGGTAGGATGTCAGTGACGTGTTGAGGATGGTGACCTCTGCGCATACTGGATCGGAACGGTCACCGTTCTTCCACCCCTTGAAAGATGTGTCCTTCATAGGTCAGGGAAGAGATAGTTATTCCTCTTATATGAGGGAAAGCAGGCGGCTGGAAGGGATCGATGTAATCCGATCGAGGTTTCTAGCTGTAATCAGGATGCATTTGCTCTACTACCCAGGTCCAGGTCAATGGTGTAGTTGGTGTTCGGTTTTGGGGCGCCCCCTTCCGGGGTTGGGTGGCGGTGCAAGGAGCGATGGTTAGGCGCAAATAGATATAAGGGATTTTTTTTTGGG